>PNEN01001684.1:0-29386 GCA_002933655.1 Cercospora berteroae
ATCCGGTTTATGCGAGGTAGCTACTAGGTAGCTACTAAACCGATACTAGTAGTAGAATTAAGTATAGATAGTAGAATCTAAAAGCTAAGTATAAATATCGAACGATATCTAGATATACGAACCGATTAATAATACCTATCTTTCTAGGAAATTTATATTTAATTTGTATATATCTTTATAGCTTGTTTTCTATAGCTATAATAGAATACTAGTAGTTAGAAACGTTTCTACTATAATATAGCATATCTACAAAACTTATAAAGAAGGCAAAACAGTAATTAATTACAGAACTCCTAACCTAGAACCAGTTTCGACGCGTATATAGCTTACTCTTACGGGTTAACAATTCGGAATGTTTACACTGCGGCATACGGGGCGTAACTCGAATCGCTTAGGGGTGCAGCTGCTGCGCCGATACTCTATCGATGCAGAGTCAACATCAGATTGGAAGACACTACCGCTTCGCTCACCCTTCGGGCTCACAGCTGCTCACTCGTTACCTAAAAGAAACATGCCATCTTTTTGCGGCCTACGCATTGCGCGCTCCGATCACGAACATCGTCGTTCCGCTCGCGAACTCGCATTGCACAGTGCCCATCTCGCTCGCAAGCTCGCCGCGCTTGTCCGAGCGTTGTTCAGATTGCTCGAATTGTGTGGGGCTGTCACGTTTCCTGAGACCCCGAGTAACGCTCCGAAGGCACCAGGATATGGTCACGAAACAGCGGCGTTGGGGCAGTTGTGCACCGGCTTGGATTGCAAGACCATGCGAGTACTCGGAGACTACGCATGCAGGGCGACATTGAGCAATGAGCTCAACAAGCAGTGGGTTGACAACATCGATTGTCGTTGTCGGCACTAGTCGCCCAAGCCGAGCAGGAAACAAATGCCAACATGAAAAGCTGATAAATCGTCCGCTGGAATGCCATTTCCCCTCAGATTTGCAGCTCTGAAGATCATCCCTCCACACTCATTCTTACAAATCCACATCGGCATCAATGAAGGGCGTACGGTTCGAAGAGCTCTCCACGGGCCCGCTTTTCAGCGTGCGGGAAGCACTGATCGAACGCGTCCGTGAGGCACAGATCTTCTGGACAGAGGCGTTTCGGGACGTACATTCGCGGACACTCTTCACCACATCGCCCAAGCACAACATATCCAACCAAGATTGCACCTTCACTCTGAAACTGGACGACAAGCAGTTGGAGGATCAACTGCATAGGGTGGAGAAGGAATGTGGCATCGAGCGTAAGATTTTATTCGAAGCACTCTGGGCTATTGTTGTTCAGAGCCATACCACATCGGAAGAGGCTGTCTTCGGTGCCGCCAACCAGGCTTGCAGCCTACTCGGAGAGTTGAGAAGCACAGACATCTATCCGTTGCGGATCACCACCAGCCCAGACACCAAGTTCGTGGATCTCGTTTCCGCAATCGAGGATTTCCATCGGAGATGCTTTCGACATGGCTATTTCGGCTTGGCAGAGATAAGTCATCTTTTGCCAGAGGCTTTGCAGAGCGCGGTCTACTACTCCCCGACACCGCTCGGTAAACTGGATGATTTACCACCTGTCCCACTGGTGTTGGTCATCTCATCCACTTCAACGCTGCAGCTCTCATTACATGCTCGGTCAACAGTGGAGCCCCGTGAGGCTGAGATATTACTATCACACTTTGTCGTGGCGCTTCAAAGTGCGCTCTCGAAGCCCTATCTCCCTCACGCAACGATTTCGAGCATCAATCTCGCTTCTCATGAAGAGCAATTCACGACTGTTCGTGCCAATCGCAGCACTAATCCCGAGCATGCTTCCACAATTGTGCATCTTTTCGAGGAGACCGCAAGAAAACATCCAACCAGAATCGCCATTGAGAATGAACAGCACGATAAACTTTCGTATGATGAACTCAACATCATGTCGAACAGACTATCTCGGAGACTGCCAATCGACAAAGGCGACATCGTGCCTGTCTGCATGGATCGCTCCATCGATTTGATCGTCACTCTGCTGGCCATCTTGAAGACTGGGTCCGCATACACGGTGCTTGATCCTGAAGGTCCGTCCGAGCGGAATGCACAGATTGTCGCCGCCTCTGATGCCAAAGTCGTCATTGCCAACGAAAAATATGCCGGGCTCTTCACGAATGCAATTGAGGTGGACATTCTATTGACCACGTGCCGCCAATCGCAAAGTATGCACGATGGCTACAATCGGCAAGTGACAATCAGCGCTGACGACAAGTCGTACATCATATACACCAGCGGCTCGACGGGCAAGCCTAAAGGCGTGGTGCTTACCCACCGTGCAGCAACAAACGGCATGCATTACCACAACCTCAATGGCAGGAACCGCTGGTTGCTCTTCTATAATCCCACATTCTCTGCGGCGCAACGTACCATGCTCTCGACACTGGTTCATGGTGGTACCCTCATCGTTGCGCAGAAGAGCGCTATACAGAGCAATCTGGCTGAACTGATCCAGTCCATGCGAATACAAAGTTTGGGTATCACTCCTTCGGCGCTCTCTACCATCCGGCCATCCGATGTTCCGACACTCGAGCAGGTCACTCTGGTTGGAGGTATGTCTTTTTGATTCAGATCCCACACATCTTATCATGCGCTGACTTGTGGTGTTCCAAAAGAGAATATCTCACCAGCGTTGGTCACGGAATGGGCAGATCATGTCGACCTGCGAAACACTTATGGTTTGAGCGAAGTAACCCAGCTCAACTTCGGCACTCGTCTTACGTCGAAATCGAACCCAAGGGTCGTCGGTCGACCATCGGACACCACAAGCGTATATGTACTAGTACCAGGCACGACAGAGCTCGCTCCAACGGGCGTCGTAGGCGAACTTGGCCTGGCTGGTCCACAGCTGGGCTTGGGTTATTTGGCAGATCCTGAACGCACTGGCAAAGTTTTCATCGACAATCCCTTCGGCAGAGGCAAACTTTATCGTACTGGTGATCTTGCCAGGATGCGCCATGACGGCTCTATTGAGATTCTAGGTCGCATCGATTTCCAAGTCAAAATTGCTGGTCAAAAGGTCGAGCCTGCCGAGGTTGATGCGGCATTGATCAAACACGAGGATATTCGGAGCTCAATCACTGTTGCTGCCGATGTTGCACAGCGGAGAGCCTTGATCACCGGCGTTGTCGTACAAGACGCTGCTGAATGGACGTCTACGCTACAGAGCATTCGACGTCATGCAGAACTTCTGCTCCCAGGTTACATGATACCATCTTATTGGTTGCGCCTGGAGGAGGTTCCCAAGAACATCAACGGCAAGGCGGATCTGCTCCGTTTCCGAAACATGGTCGAAGGTATGACTATCGAGGAATTGCTGGAACAGTCGCTTGCAGCTACCGGAGGCAACACTGCCGTACAAGATCCCGTGGAGCAGTCTATCGCAAGCGTTTGGGCCAAGGTACTGAATTTGGATCCATCATTGATCAAACGAGAGCATAGCTTTGTTGCACTCGGCGGTAGTTCGGTCCAAGCTATCAGAGCTCTCCAAGAGCTGCGCAAGGTAGGGCTGCAGACCACTCTGAACGACATTTTGTCTGAGATGTCCATCGCTCAAGCGGTATCAACATACACGAAGCTTGCGGGTAACGATGAGCAAGACCTCATACCACTCGAATTGATCAAGAGCGAGAATCTCAAGCAGATTCTGGCTGTGGATCCAAACGTGATCGATGCGTACCCAGCAACCGCGCTGCAGCAAGATTTACTCTCATCTCTTGGCACCGAGCAAGACCACTACATCTACCGTCGGATATGGGATGCGTCAGGCCTCGATCTAGAGAGACTGAAACGAAGTTTCGAGACTGTCTTCGAGCAGAGCGACATACTCAAGACCAGCTTCATCGTTAACGGCCGAGATATCTTCCAAGTCGTCAGATCAGATGTAAGACTGCCTTGGGCCGAGACTGATCTGGACCTCGAGTCTTTCATCGCCCAAGACGAATCTATCCCGATGTCCATGGAATGTCCACTCTTTCGCATCACATTGGTCTCGAAGCAGCTTCTGGTAGTATCAATGCACCATTCATTATTCGACTTCTGGTCATACAGATTCTTGTACGAAGACGTCGCCAGGATCTACCAAGGACTCGATCAGCCTCCGCGAGCTCCATTCAAGCGGTTCATCAGCTATCTCTCTCGCTCGGATGAAAGAGCCTCTCGCAGATTCTGGAAGAAACAGCTCACTGGCGCAGAGCAAACGATCCTCAATCATCATCCAAGCACGCAGGCCTCAAAGCTGTCGCGCAAAGTGGCATTGGGAAGGATACGCGACCAAGGAAAGACTCTTGGTCTTACCACCGGGTCGATCCTTTACACTGCTTGGGCCGTTTTGCTGTACAAGCATACTGGCCACGCGGATGTGACATTCATGACATCCCTTTCTGGTCGAGATGCTCCTGTATCCAACATCGACCGCATGGATGGCCCAACTCTCTCCATGGCACCATTGAGGACAACGATTGATCCTGAGCAGAAAGTCGCAGACATGGCAAAGTCGATGGGTGCCGCCGTCAGACAAGTCGCCGAGCATTCTCATTACGGCCTCCGAAATGCACTGTCTGCTGCGGGTCTACAACAGGGTCTCTTTGACACTTTTCTCAACATCCTCATCAGCCCTCAGCAGGATCCCAACGTGGAAGCTGTCTTCAGGCGCTATGGGCCAGAGTGGTCGTGGGATAATGCCTTTACGACCATGGAGGTGGAGGAGACTTCACAGGAGTTGCTATTCCGACTATCCGGATGTCTGGATGGTCGCCTTCTGAGCTACATCCTTGACTCGTACATCCTCGTTATCGAGGAGTTCATTGCAGACCCAAATCAAAAGCTGAGCGACATGGATGTTATAGCACCGGCAGAACGAGAATATCTGCAAAACACCCTGAGCAATCGGAAAACACTCAAGACGCCTGTTCCAGAGCTATTGCATGCTCGATTCGAAGCTCACGCCACGAAAACTCCTGATGCAGTTGCCATCGACTGGAATGGCGCAGACCAGGTCACTTACTCCGACTTGAACGATCGCGCAAATCAGCTTGCGCACCATCTCATACAGCAGGGTTGTCGTGTTGGCGATCGGATTCCACTGCTTCTGGAGAAATCCGTCGATACCATAGTTGCGATTCTGGGCGTCATGAAAGCTGGCGCCGCGTATGTTCCATTGAATCCAGAGAATCCAGTGGAGCGCAATTTGTTCATCATGAACGATATTGAGGCCAAATCCTTGGTTATGCATTCCATGCATGCTGACTTCTGCTCGCATCACGACCTGCCTACGATCATGATCGACCAAATGGACCTCCGATCATCTCACACATCAGGACCCGTCGTATCGACCACGCCAGGTGACCTCGCTTACATCATCTATACTTCTGGCTCATCGGGCACTCCGAAAGGCGTCAAGGTTCCTCATCGTTCAGCAGCAGCGGCAGTGACCAGCATGGAGGTCGCCGAGGGTCGCGGGTCAGGGGAATGGCGCATTCTGCAATTCGCGAACTACGTCTTCGACGCCTCTGTGCAAGACATCTTCAACACGCTTTCCACGTGTGGCACACTTTGCATGGCACCTCAGGATGAGATGCTTTCCAATCTCGCTGGCATCATCCAGTCAATGCGAGTGAAGCAAGCCATAATCACGCCAACTGTGGCTAAACTGCTCAAGCCAAGCGAAGTTCCTACAATGACGACGCTCATCGTTGGCGGCGAGCCTTTGACGAGTGATGTGGTTTCTCTCTGGGGCCCCGACCACCAGATCCTCAACGTGTACGGACCGACCGAGACGAGCATGGTTGTCACCACGAAAGACGTGAAGCAGGGTGATCTGATCTCCAACATCGGTGCGCCATTCCCAACAGTGATGGCCTTCATCGTCGACCCAGACGGGCTCTCACTTGCGCCATATGGAGCTGTTGGTGAGCTTTGCATCGCTGGACCCCAAGTCACAGATGGGTACGTCAACAGGCCTGATCTGACGAATGCCGCATTCGTGGACGGCGAAGAGTTGGGCGTCGACAAGCTTTACCGTACCGGTGACCTCGCGCGTTGGCTGCCCAATGGCGACATCTCGTGTCTAGGTCGAAAAGACGGCCAAGTCAAGATCCACGGCCACCGCATCGAACTCGGCGAGATTGAAGTGGCACTGTTGAAGACAGGACTCGTCGAAGAAAGCGCGGTAGTCGTCTCAGCTGTCAATGGGAAGCCCACTCTTGTGGCATTCTGCGTTTTCGATGCTGCGGAATCCTCCGCTATCCAGGACGCTGAAGAGCACGTCGAGGACATTAAACTCCTCCGCGAAGGTCTGACGCATTCCGGATTGACACCATACATGATACCCGGTGTCGTGCTGCCTGTTGGTAATCTGCCAAAGCTCCCAAGTCGCAAAGTCGATCGCAAGACCATCAAGAAGCAAGTCGAGCAGTTGGACGCGGCATTCATGCGCCAATATAGCCTTTCCAAAGGACCTTCACACGCACACGAGGCACCCGAGACTGAAAACGAAGTAATCCTTGAAAGGGCTTGGAGCGCGGTGCTCAATATCCCCTCGTCTGACATTGGACGCAAAGCAGATTTCAGAGCACTCGGAGGCGACTCGATTGCTGCGATCTCGCTGTCGAGCCATGTCAGCCGTGAGAAGTCCACCTTGAGTGTCAACAACATCCTCAAGCATTCTCGACTCGACGAAATGGCAGCGAAGATGCAAGCGAAGAGTGCCAATGGGAGCTCGGAGGCTAAACCGGCGTTTGTCGTCCCTACAGAGGCCTGGACTGCCGCAGAGGCAGCTGGTCTCAATTGGGAGTCTGATGTCGAATATGGTATGTGGTTTGCCATAACATGATCGCTTCCGCTCATGCTCACATTGCTGACCTTCGCAACAGTTTACCCTTGCCCGCCAGGTCAAGCTGAGTTCGCCTCCCAAGGATCGCGTGATGAGCAAATGTGGGTGCTGATGACTGTGCGCCGCATGCCTGCCGGAACGGACTTGGACAAATGGATCTCAGCCACGACCGAGCTTATTCGCATCGAAGATATATTGCGTACTTCGTGGCTCTGTCTTGCCAGTGGGGACTGGGTCGGAGTCGTTCTGCGATCCAACGAGCCGCATCTGGAAGTCATCGAATGTGCGTCGGAGTCTGCGTCGACTGAGATTATCGAAAAGTTTTGGGCCGAAAGATTTGTGTCCGGTGAACCCTGGATCAAGTTCGCCCTGCTCAAGTACCCCGACGGCTCCTTCGACACTGTGGTGAAGCTCAACCACGCCGTGTATGATGGTACGCTTCTTCGCATCTTCGATGACCACTTTGGTGCCATCCTCGCCGATGAACCCATCCCGCCGCATGGCCAATTCAAGGATTTCGCCTTCCACATTTACAACTCCGACAAGACGCAAACCCTAGACTTCTGGAAGCAGACCATGGCTGACCGCCAGTCGACATACCTGTCCGAGGTCATCTCACCCAAGATCACAGCAGCCAAGCGCAGTCTCATCGACACCCAGCTTGATGACCTCGTGTCCAGTACAGGAGTCAGCCAGTCCTCAGTTTTCCAGGCCGCGTACCAGCTCTGGCTCAGCCGTGCCAGCGGAGATTCCGATGTAAACTTTGACTACTTGCTCTCAGGCAGGAACATCGACCTTCCAGATCCTCTCACCATAAACGGCACTCTAGCGAACTTTCTTCCTGTCAGGCACAAGATTGATCAGGACAAAGTCACACTCCAAGATTTCCTCCAAGCTACTCAAGACGGCTTCTGGGCCATGAGTGAGAACGGCAATGTGGGTTTGCATGATATTTACGCCGCCGCTGGATTGGATCGCCAGGCGTTTGGCAACCGCACTTTGTTCCTCTTCCAGCCTTTCGAACCTACGGGAGCGCCAGACGAGATGAGATGGTTGATCTTGGCCAAAAGTCGGGTGCGAATGTATCAACCGTATGCTCTGGTGGTAGAAGTTGCGAAGGCTCCAGAGGGTAGACATAAGCTGGCAGTAATGTACGATGAAACGGTGTTCGACGCAGAAAGGGTGGACAATATTGTTGCCGAGATCAAACGACTTGTAGAGAATTTCGCGAAACCTGGGATGGAGGGTGCGCTGCTGAAAGATTTTTAGTGTTTCATATGTTTATAGTTAGATGCCTTACCGCAACGCATTGTATTTCGTTTGGGGCTCTCTGATCCATCTATACCTTCGACTTCCTTTTCTTGCCCGGCCTCAACCACATGCCTTCAGCCATCGCGTGCACCACGCCACCTTCACTCTCGATTATGCCCTTCGCCCATGCCTTTCTCCCATTGTCTTCCACCTTAGTCACCCAACTCCTCACCATGACTGTTCCAGGTGTCTTCACAGCTGCCTTGAACGTGACATTCAACTGCACAGTGAAGCTCGGTGGACCATCTTCCAACTTTGCGAGCGTCATGCCAATGGCTCCACCCAATGAACTGTCCAGAATACAGGATATCACGCCACCATGGAGGAGATCAGGATGAGCTGTCAAGTCGCCACCAAAGGTATAGAAGCGACGCATCTCGCCTCCTTTGGATTCGGACGAGGAAACGAGGCTTTCGCTACTGCTGATGCTGCTGTAACCCTTGGGAGGTCGGAATAACGTGAGTAATTGTCCGATTGTGGCCTCGGTGTTCCAAGTTTTGCCCATGAGCGTGTGACCCTTCCCATCGTGAGTTACTGTGCGCGATTGTGAGAGGATGCGAAAGTTGGAGTCTTCTATTGTGGGTTTGGCGTAGGGCATGGAGAGGAAGTGGACCACGGTGGAATTCGGGACATCTTTCGGGATGCGCTTTCTTAAATCCGTGCTCAGTATGGTGTCCTCGGTCATGGCGGAACTTGATGGCCGGCCTCGATAACGAGCGTTTTTCGGGTTGCCATTGTGTTGACGGGAGCCATTTGATGGAAGATGTGTGTGTGGAAGGAAGAGCCGAGGCTGAACGTTGTCAAGAAGGCTTCGTCAATGCCCAACGCCAAGCCAACGTCTCCCACATCACCTCATCTCCATCTCCATCTCTGTTCCATCGTGCACACTCCCACCTGCACCTGATGGAGACATTCCCATCCGCGGAAAGTGTCCGTCGCATTACTCGACTCACACCAGCGTCGCAACGGCATGCTTGGTTCAAGCAGTGTGGCCACGGACGCGTAGTTACTGTATCTCCGCCGCGCAGGATCAAGAAGCGATACGAACAAAGGCTAGCGTCTCGAGCGCGATGCCGTGCTACATACCACATCTACAGGCTTTGTAAGTGTGCGGAAATCCTTCAAGCTGCTGATGAGATAGTTTATGTCCGGCGACATGATGTATAAAGGTGCAATTGTGCTGCTTGACGGAGATGTACCAACACCCAGCTTACAGCATTTCCACATATTTGATTCACAAGCACTATCTTCACTACAGCAACCATGAAGGTCTTCGTCACAGGTGCCTCGGGCTTCATCGGCCGCGCTGTTGTCTCCGACCTCGTGAAACATGGCCATGAAGTCGTAGGCCTCGCTCGCAGTGGTGCCTCGTCTGAGAAAGTCAAGCAGATCGGCGGCACCGTTCTCGAAGGAAATCTCGAAGATCTGGAGTCGCTACGCGAAGGTGCGAGGACATGTGATGCGATCATTCACTTGGCCTTTGTCCACGACTTCTCTTCGCCAGAAGCATTCCAAAACGCGACTGTGGTCGACCGCACTGCCATAGCGGGTATGGGCGAAGAGATCGCCGGCACTGGCAAAGCTCTGATCATAGCATCTGGTACACTCGGTTTCCCACAAGGTCAGCTTGCAACCGAAGATACTGAGCCGGTGCGAAATGGGCCCATGTCCGATCGCACAAAATCAGCGAACTTGGTGTTCCAGCTTTCAAAGGAGAAGAACATACGTGGAATCGTCATCAGATACTCGCCTACTGTCCACGGCAAAGATGACCGGGGCTTTATCACGATGTTAGGAGAAGCTGCCAAGCGCGATGGCTTCGCTACATACATCGATCAAGGCACTTCAAGATGGTCTGCTGTCCACCGCTATGATGCTGCTACTCTTACGAGACTTGCATTGGAGGAAGGGAAGGCCGGAGCAGTCTACAACGCTGCAGCAGAAGAGGCAATCTCCATGAAGGACATCATGACCGCAGTCGGCACGAAGCTGAATTTGCCGGTAAAGAGCAAGACCACTGAGGAAGCTCAACCTTCGCTGGGACTTTTCGCCCATATCATCAACTACGACAATCCGACTTCGGCCGAGAAGACACGTACGGAGCTGGGTTGGAAACCCGAACACCCGGGATTGCTGGAAGACATCAGGGAGAATTATTTCACTGCATCGGTTTTCTCTGGGTTGGTACGGGGAGTGAAACCAGGTCATCTTCACTCTCGTTAGGTCGATGTCGCTTCCGGAGTAACTTCTTGCGGCAGAAAAATCGCTCTTTCCTTGTATATTCCCACTCGTATGATCCTCTGTCGCTGTATGTTTCGATATTGGTTCCCGTGTTTCCATCAAATTCCATTGTTCCGAGCTCATAAAGGGTCTAGATTTCCCAGAAGTCGGATTCCAAAATGCTTCAGAAGTCATGCCTGGGGCATGATATTGAACACGTGAACCTGCTCACGGGATATCAGAGCCGACTATCGGTCATCATTGTCGACGTTGAGAGACCTACACCTCTTCATCGACACAGCGTAGTATCAAAAGGGAAGGGCAAGTGTCGCTCTTCGACCTTCGGGCCGACTCTGGGGCGTGCCAAGCTCGTCAAGCATTGGAGATTGGTGCACGCGAAGCATTTGTGGGGAGAGCTTGTCCTCCACCCCCCTCTCCGCAACACCAGACGGACCAGACGGAGAGCGGAAGCAGAGCAGAGCAGAATGCGCGGATCACTGCCACCATGGCGCCAGTGATACTGCTCTCGGGGCCATTTCCGGTGCAAACACCCCATCGCGCTTGCCCTCGGCCATCGAACAGCCGGTGACACGAGATCACGTTGCTGCCGCTAGACCTGTTCCTGCGCAAACAGCTCTTCGACACGCGCACGCTCTTGCGCAACGTTGCACCACCGCGGGGAGTGCACGCGGCATGACTGCACTCTCCTCCGCCGACGGCAGAAGCAACGCCCGATCACGGCAAGACATCGCGCCTGCATATCTTCATCCACCATCATCATGCTGCTGCCTCCGCTGCTGAGCCAGCACTTTGGTCGTGCCGCTGCCTGCGAACTCCCTCACTGGCAGGACATCATGTCTCGTGTTCTGACCTGGGCGCAGGCGGCGCTTGCGCTGTCTTCTGTGACTCTTGCACAGGACTCTTCGGCGTCATCACCGCCTATCGATGGCCTGACTCCTGCTGTGTTCGCTACTTCGACGGGCTCGATTGCTAGTGCTACTGTTTCGGGTGCTCCGAGTACTTACTCCATTCCGTTTACCGGTGAGCGAAGTTGCATCTTCACTTTCGAATTACGCCACAGCTGATATTGTCTTGCAGTACCGGCATCAGCCGATATTGGCCCAAATATCTTGCCGAACATCCGGGATGCCAACGCCAAACAAGCACAGGTTAGACTCACAAGAGAATGCTATGAAACAGCACTGATGGACCTTTAGGCTTTGTGTCCCGGCTACAAGGCGAGCAATGTGGAACACACGTCCACTGGCCTTACCGCCATGCTCACATTGGCTGGCGAAGGCGTGAGTTCAATGCTTATATTCTCCCCTACTCTGCTGACCATCAACAGTGCAACGTCTACGGAACCGATATCGACACTCTTGCACTAGAACTCGACGTGCAGAGCTCACACAGGCTTCATCTCTCCATCCAGCCCTACTATCTCGACAGCGGCAATGCATCACAATACCTTTGGAGCGAGACTATCGTGCCTGCTCCTCAGAATGAAGCGGACTCGCAAGAGGTCGATCTCCAGTTCACATACAGCAACGAGCCAACCTTCAGCTTCACTGTGGTCAGAACGTCGACAGGCGATGTGCTTTTCGACACTACTGGAAGCGTGCTGGTGTTCGAGAATCAGTTCGTCGAATTCGTCACTCAAATGCCGGAGAGCTACAACATTTACGGCATGGGCGAACGCATCCACGGACTTCGTCTGGGAAACAACTTCACAGCCACTTTCTATGCTGCAGATGTTGGTGACCCCATCGACGAAAACATCTATGGTGTGCATCCGTTCTACCTGGACACACGTTACTTTGAGATCGATGAGGAAACCGGCTCACACACTCTCGTCACAACCAACGATACCACCGCCAATAGCACCTACGTTGGTCACAGCCATGGTGTGTTCCTACGCAACGCTCATGGCATGGAGGCACTCATGAATCCTACCAACCTGACTTGGCGCGCCATCGGAGGCAGCATCGACCTGTACATCTTTGATGGACCCACTCAGGACGCCGTGACCAAGCAGTATCAGACCGGCGCCATTGGACTGCCTGCGATGCAGCAGTATTGGAGCTTTGGTTTCCATCAATGCCGCTGGGGCTACAAGAATTGGACGGAGCTCGAGACCGTGGTCGACACCTATCGAGATTTCGATATCCCTCTTGAGACGATCTGGGTAAGTGCTGTCGCACGAAAGAAACTCGTCAGAGGTCCATTTTGGCAACCCATGCTCACTTTAGTTGAACACAGACCGACATCGACTACATGTTCCAGTACAGGGACTTCACAAACGATCCAAACACATTCCCATATGTAGAGGGACAAGAGTTCTTGAGCCGCCTGCATGCCGCCGGACAACACTACATCCCGATCGTGGACGCGGCCATTTACATCCCCAACCCGAACAATGCTTCCGACAACTACTCCATCTACACAGACGGAAACGATCGAGGTGTCTTCCTTAGCAACCCAGATGGCAGCCAGTACATTGGCTCAGTGTGGCCGGGATACACAGTCTTTCCGGACTGGCATGCCAACGAGTCTGTGGCTTGGTGGACTGACAGTATGCTTGAGCATCACAAGAACTCGCCTTGGGACGGTATCTGGATCGATATGTCAGAGGTCTCTTCGTTCTGTATTGGCTCGTGCGGAACTGGCAACCTGTCACTGAATCCAGTGCACCCGCCCTTTGGTTTGCCTGGTGAGGCAGGTAGCCAGATCTTTACTTATCCAGAGGGCTTTAACCTGACCAACGCAACTGAAGCAGCTGTGGCGTCCTCACTCTCAGCATCTCAGTCAAGCTCTGTCGCTGAAGTCACGCCTGTTGGGACTTCCACGACCGCGTACTTCACTCCTCCAGCCATCACTCCAGGCGTCAGAAATGTCAATCAGCCACCTTATGCTATCAACAATGTTCAAGGCGACCTTGCCGTGCATGCTGTCAGCCCCAACGCAACCCATGTGGATGGCGTTGAGGAGTACGATGTGCACAGCTTGTTTGGGCATCAGATCCTCAACGCTACCTATCAAGCTCTACTTGAGGTCTTCCCAGGCAAGCGTCCTATGATCATCGGTCGTAGCACCTTCGCTGGAAGCGGTAAATGGGCAGGCCACTGGGGTGGAGACAACACTTCACTCTGGGCATACATGTACTTCTCGATCAGTCAAGCTCTGAACTTTGCTCTCTTCGGCATTCCAATGTTTGGCGTGGACACGTGCGGTTTTAATGGTAACTCGGACGAAGAGCTATGCAATCGCTGGATGCAACTGAGCGCCTTCTTCCCATTCTACCGCAACCACAACACTTTGTCTGCGAACCCACAAGAGGCATATGTCTGGGAGTCTGTTGCAGACGCATCGCGGAAGGCCATGGCAATTCGATACTCGCTCCTGCCATACATGTACACGCTGTTCTACTTGGCTCACACCACCGGCAACACGGTCATGCGAGCTCTATCTTGGGAGTTCCCGAACGATCCATCTCTGGCCGCTGTGGACAATCAGTTCCTCCTCGGACCTGCTCTCCTCGTCACACCTGTCCTTGGCCAGGGCATGAAAGAGGTGCAAGGTGTCTTTCCCGGAGTCGCTCAAGGAGAGATCTGGTACGACTGGTACACGCAAGAAGCGGTCACTGCTCAACCTGGCGAGAACGTCACCATCTCCGCACCTCTGAGCCACATTCCAGTGTTTGTCCGAGGCGGATACGTTCTCCCTCGTCAAGAGGCGCTATACACCACCACAGAGTCTCGCAACAGCTCATGGACTTTGCTCACTGCTCTCGATAACAACGGAGCGGCTTCTGGAATGCTGTACGTTGACGATGGCGAAAGCGTCACGCCAAATGCCACGCTCATCGTCGACTTCACGGCAACGAATGGCACGCTGTATGCCTCGACGCGCGGCCTCTACGAAGACACAAACAGTCTCGCCAACGTCACTGTGCTGGGTGTGCAGGATGAGCCAGGCAATGTGACGCTGAATGGCCAGGCCGTCAGTTCCGGTGTGACATACAACAGCACGAGCAAAGTGTTGAGTCTCGTGGGCTTGCAGAACCTCACTGCAGATGGAGCATGGAAGAATGATTGGACGTTGACATGGTCTTGATTGAAGTCTCCAATGATTGATGATGTTTATGGATAACGAATAGTACTTCCAACAACGTAGCATATATAATGCTCCAGTGAATCCTAGTATATTCTAAGGATGACTCTGTTTGCGCATCCACTCAATCCAAATGCCCAAGTCGTTGCTGATTTCTAGTGCTTTTGCCAATTTCTTCTTTTTCAACATCTCCGTCTGCTTCTGCTCGTTTTGCTGGCCTTCGGAAGACTCTTTGGTGGGTTCTGCGACTTGAACATCGATGCCATCGAAATGCTCGACTACAACGTCGGCATCTGGCATGACATGGAAGACGACGTGGCCCAGCTCATCGCCAGTGGGATCGGAGATTGCGAGCGAGAAGTTGGGAGTCGAGATGGGAAGTTGAGAGCCGCTGGAGAAGCTCATGTCCACGCGGGTCTTGGAAGCTCCTTCGAGGTCTACGTTGCCGAGAAGTTCGTTAAGCTTCCTCTCGTGAGTACCGTTCACCGTGTGAGAACCGTGGACGCCATTGACTGCAGTTGCTTGAGCTTCCTCTCCAGGCTGCGAACTGGCCAATGCGGTTCGCAAAAGGTTGCCAGTGCTCGCCCATTGCCGTAGTGTAGGTAAAAGCTCGATTAGCTGCCTCGGATGCGAGAAAGGGACTTCTTCGAGTACATATGCAAGATCCCCCTTAGGAATGTCGAGAACGTATTCGTGTGAAGCATTCGTGTCTTCGCCGTCTGGGCCTGGGACCAGTACGCTCTGTTCAGAAACAACCTTGGTAGTCAAGTCTTGTGATTTGATGCCGAGAACGTTGAGATGGTAGATTGGAAAATTGATAGAGTGGGAGTACTGGTCGCCCAAGGTCGCTAGGATAGTCGCTGCGATCTGTAAGGGTAGCACGACTGGAGGGTCTAGCTTGGCGACGAAGCGGAGGTCTGGGAGACGTTCGCCATCGATGGCCATTGCGTCGCCGGTGTCTGTTGAGTTTGTGCTAATGAATGTGTTGGGAGGGTCTTGCCATGGTATAGCTTGGTCCTGCCGAGCGGCATCGAAGGTTTCCGGCAGCCAGGCGTCCGATACTCGTAAAGCTGGATACATGCCGGCAGCATATGGCTGCGCTTCGATACGCAGGCTCCAGATGTCTGATTCGAAGTCATCTTCTGACTCGTCTTGGGAGGCTCCGCCCACTGTCGTAGTCGATTTCTTTCGATACGCTGATGGTGTCCAATAGCCCAATGAAAGCCCAATTTTGCCATTGTCATGCATAAATGGCCTGCCGCTTTTCTTGCACAGCACTTCGCGCGCAGCCTTCTCGTCGGCATCATCATTCCTTAGTTCCCTCAGCGTCTTGACAGCATCTTTCTCCAAGTCGTACAGCTTCTTCAAACTGTTGTACACTCCATTGATCGCCTCGAAGCAGTCGACCTGCCCCTTGGACATCCTATCCATTTTGGCTAGCCGGTCCAGATTGGTCGCGAACTGATCAAGTTTCGACTGTAGAGCGATCCCGTTCGGGACTTTCAAGTTCTGCAATAGCACTTTGCTCGCTGCGATGCCCATACACTGCTCTTCTTCCTTCTTCTCTGCCTCGCAGACAAATATTTGCGGCACCACCCCTTCCACCAAGTCCCCTTGCAGGTTCACCACCAGCATCATCTTCTCCCCAAGTCCTGCCAAAGATATTTCGGTCTCGTCCCCGACTGCGGTAAGACCGCATCTTCGCGCAACTCTCTCTATCCCAGATTTACACACGCGGCCTTTCGGCCTCCCAATCTTCTTCAAAATCTTATTCATCTTGGCCCTCCTCTCTTCCTCCTCGTTCCGCTTGCGACCGGCGCCCACGCCCATGATCTCACTCATGCTCGGCACCATACCGGCAGCAGCCAGCATAGGCGTTGGCACATTCAAATTCGGCGTGCCACTGCCCAAATCCACGCCGAGCCCATGCAGCGTGCCTGGTGTGCCAAAATGCTGACCAGGCGAGGAACCCAGACCCGTCTGGCTCAACGATCCTGCCATGGGCGTGGCGGCCAGCGTCTTACTGCCATGGCTGCTGCCAACCGTAGGATGATTCACGGGGGTCTTAGCCGCGTGGTCTTTTCGCGTTGCGGCGGGTGAGGGTACGCTTCGAGGTGCGGGCGACGCGGTGTTGTGGGGTGTACTGATGTGGCCGGTGGCTTTCTTAGATGCAGAGGACGGCTGCGTCACGGGCGCAGTGGTATTCGGTGTCGACATGGTCGCGGCTGGGCGCACTTTCGTTTGCGCGTGTGGTGCGAGGGTTACGGCATGGTTTTGTTGATGTTCGGTCGAGAATGTGAGTTCGCAAGTTAGGAACGACTGGAATCGGCAATGACCTTTGGTACGCCGATCACCGCGAGGGCACGTGCCTCGTTTACCATGTGCTCACGACGATGTCACATTTGGCATACAGCTACGATAAACCAATGAGCGATGCGGAAATATTTTTGAACTGCTCAATTATGCATTTCTCTAGCTACTCCCAGCTAGAGCAAGAAAATGTTCCTCTAATTGGTCCTGTCAAAACGCCGCGGCAGCATTCAAGGCTGCCCATAGTACAATCGATCTGCCGCCCAGGAAGGGGATATCATCTAGAAAGCATTCGCGGCGCGGCGGCAGATCTGTGAGGTCGGTTGGTTCAATCGGTAAGAGTTCGGGTGGTCGTGGTCTCGTTATCGGTCATCTAAGGCTTGACAATTGGGACAACAGTGTCAACCTGCTCAGCAGGTTGCTGCGACTTCTTGAAAACGTCGGCGCCCTCAACTTTGCCGCAAATCTGTCCGTCACGTTAGTATGGAGCTCACATAGCAATGATCTCGAAGCAACTTACAGTCTCAACGATCATACCGGTGATCTGGTACGGGTCGCCGTTGGAGGCGGGACGACGGTCCTCAAAGTAGCCCTTGCCTTCCTCGGCAACCGCGCGGTTGACACGCACTGATGAGCCACGGTTGGCAATGCCCCATGTGAACTTGTCATATGATGCAGTCTCGTGTGCGCCAGTCATGCGGGCCTCGTTGCCCTCACCGTACACAAGCATGTGCTCCTTGTGGCGGCCGGCCAGCTTCTCCATAGCGGCCTCGATGGCCTTCATGCCGCCCTCATTTCGCATAGCCTCAGTCGAGACGTTGGTATGGAGACCGGCACCGTTCCAGTCACCAGGAATTGGCTTGGGTGCGAATGTGATCTTGGCGCCGAAGTCCTCAGCGACACGGTGGAGGAGGAAGCGGGACATCCACAGCTGGTCACCGACTATTCATGTGTTAGTGTAAAAAGTGAAGCTATTGTGGAAGTAGCACTTACGATCAATGCCCTCGCATGGGCCGACCTGGTACTCCCACTGAGCTGGCATCACCTCGGCATTGGTACCAGAGATGTTGATGCCAGCGTACAAGCAGGCCTTGTAGTGTGCCTCGACAATGTCTCTGCAGAAGACCTTGCCGGTTCCGACACCGCAGTAGTATGGGCCTTGTGGGGCTGGGAAACCTCCCTTTGGCCATCCGTACGGCCAGCCCTCGAAGTCGAGCAGGGTGTATTCTTGCTCGAGACCGAACCAGAACTTCTCACCCTTGTGCTTCTCCATAACGACGGCGGCATCGTGACGGAAGTTGAAGGCGTTTGGCTTGCCATCGGACATCCAGGTCTCTGCGAGCACGAGAATGTTATCGCCAAGGCGGAATGGGTCTGGGTAGACGGCAACCGGTCGGAGGTAGACGTCAGAGTTGTCGCCAGGTGCCTGGGCAGTGGAGGAGCCATCGAAGTTCCATTCTGGAAGGCTGTCGAGGCCGGTGTATGAGGACTTGGGAAGGGTCTGCACGCAGTCGCGAGTTAGCTTGGAGATGTACGACAGCATTTTTTGGTTCCTGCGTTGCCTGGCGAGTCCAACTGTTTGGAACAGTTTGAGGCGACTGCCATGTGACCCCGCCGTTGAGGCAGAGCGCACTGGGCTTCTAGCGTCCGAAGCACGCCGAAGGCGGCATTTCGTCAAAGCCGCATCAGACCCTGGCAGTGGCAGTCCAGTCCTCCTCATTGACGGAGATTTCAGGAACTCAAAAGTGAGCTCGGGAAATCCCCTCTCGCTCGCAGTCCAGGTGTTGAGAGATGCAGGCCGACTCACCTTGCACTTGGACCTCACACCTCCGCTGGCGTCAATCCAGACATATTCGGCAATGATGTTATCGCGCTGGTCGAGTTTGAGGTATTTCTCCAGCTGTGTTCTGTCAGCTTCGGCGCCGCCACCGAGCGCAGCTCCGAGAACAAAGAACTCACGGTGGCGGTATTTGAGACGATTTTTGAGTCGGCCTGAGTCAAGTCGTCAGCGCGTAGTTCCGTGAGTAGTGGCAGGTGGAGCTCACCATGATTGCTGTGGTTGTATTGCAGGTGTTTGGGGGAGTTCAAGAGGGATGGAGGGTTTGCAAGAAGCAGGACAGAGCTGAGCGCAAGAAGTGAGATTGGTGACTGGGGAGTCGGAGGAGATAAAGCAATCGGTTTCGAGGTCGCAAGGTGGGCTTTGAGTGTTTTGCGGTGCGCCGACTGAGCCACCAAAATAGTCTGTGCACCCTGGGTCAGTACCGCCGGTTATCGCCGTCGCCGCGTCGTCTCCCAGAAGGTACGTTTTGCCAGCTGCTGCTGAGGACGACTTTGCCGCGGCGGGTGTGGGTGAACGGCGAGGCGGCGATCTCGACGGTGTCGATAAGGGCATGTCACTTTGGGATGTCAAGCAGATCCGCGTCACTGGCCATCGAAGCCATACAGCTGTAATTGCTTTTGGGTGATTCGACATGCCCACACAGCACAGGACAGGGCCTCCCATCCGCTGCATGCGCGATTTTGCTCACCCGCGGCAACACACGCGTCTGAGCAGATGCTTGCCGGGCACGCCGCCTGTCGCGGTCGCGCGTTTCGAAGCGACTCCCACACGTGTGCCGAAGTCGCGAACTGGGCCACTATAGACACCCACCACCCCGCTAGCATTGCTGCCCTCGCGAGTACTGTACATTTGTCCCGTGCGCTTTCCAGAAGGCCCACGTCACACACGATCCTGGACGCCAATCGCCCGCTGCCTGCGATGAGAGCGGCGCCCAGCGGGGCCAGCGCGGGTTTGCGTCTGCAGGAACCAGAATCGCTGTCCGCGCTGGCTCCGGCGGGTCCCATTGCCCACCGTTTGCACATCCTGGTGCTGTGTGCAGTACCTTCTGCCCGCGGCCATCGCGCGACATGCAGGCGTGCTGAAATGCGCGGACTGCTGCTTTGAACCCAGCGCACACGACACCGACCTCATCACTGCAAGTGATATGCAGTCCAGCAACGACATCACGCAGCATCCCCATCATATATGGCATCGGAAACTCTCTCCGCAGAACCCTGCACGTCGCCGTACCGACGATGCAGGGCCGACGAGTGGGCTAATGCAAGCATATCTCTCGCAATCCTGGTCCAATCACGTTACCTAAACACTTCCACCGACGCTCACAGCCGGCTGTAACGATGGGGTAACACAAAGAAGCTGTGGCGGTGCAGCGGCTCTACAATTGCCCACGAGCCCAATTGCTATTTGCAGCTACGGCACCACTCGCCGAGTTGGCCGCGGGCAAACGGCCTTGGCACGCCCTCATCTCAGACATGATGACTCTCCTGGTCTCCCCGACATGGTTCGTACTGCGGTACCATGTACTCACGTCGGCATATGGCTGTCTCTTCTGTCAGGAAGGGGCGACGGTGTCGGAACGAGCACCCGCTTTCTCTTACTCCATTCGAATGGCAATTCCTCAGCGCGTAGGAGGCGGTGGGCGGTGGCCTCACTTCGCCGCCTGCTCCCTCATTTGGTGGTACATGGCCATCATCTAAGACTCGGTCAGCAGTAGTCTCACGCCGACAAGGACCGACAACGCGGCCGCTGCCCAGAAGCTGGGGATGAACACAAGTGCTGTTGAAGTCTTGGAGAGCCATTGGCTTCGACGCTGACTACTGCAGTGCGTGCGACCACTTGTCCGGTGACAGGGCGCAGAGGACTGTTTCACGGTACTTACATTTTTCTGTCGTTCTTGCTCCCAGGTGTCGAAGTTCCTCTTCGTCATCTGCACCGGAATCTGTTCCGTTCCTGCAGCCAGTCCGGCATACGCCTCCTCCACGAAGTCCCTTAATGGCATACCGATATGACGGCCCTTGCCCTGGAATTCTGGCTGATGCTTGTCGTCATGTAGCTCGGTCTGGCCTGCAGGAGGCAGCACCTCAATGATCTTGACATTCGAGTCAATCTCCTGCATTTGCAACCTCAACATCATGACCATATGATGCAGTGCCGCCTTCGACGCACAGTAGTTGGGACAGTAAACAATCGGTGCAAGAGCCAGACCGGATGTGATGTAAACCAGCGCAGTCTCTCGAGGCGCTTTCTCCCGCAGAACCGGTAGGAAAGCTTTGACGATGAGCATTGGCTGACACCGGGCGAAAGAAGGTGAACAAAAGCCCGAGTGAGCGATATACTGTACAGCATCGGACGAAGGAGTATTGACAACACCCGAGCGAAATCGAAGCCGGATCGCTTGGCTCGTAAATGGAAGCAGGGATCAAGCAGCTTAAGAGCCAAAAAGTAGGCTGGGAATCTCTCAACGAACGCCTGAGAAGGAAACATCCACAATATGCCATTGCAAAGAGGCTTGGAAGTGCATGTTGTGCCGATCTTGCATAGGCAGTGCAAGATCATAGTGTCCGTGCGTGGGGTCATGTACATGCATTGCACCAACGTGTTTCGAGCTCCCTCGCGTGAGAACTGTAGACTACGAATCTTCATGTCAATTGTATATCATAGCTAGCCCGACCAGCTCGCTCGAGGAATGCATGCATCTTTGTCCTGTTGCCAGTTCGTCTCTATCTAATCATTCGCCTCAGCCAATGCTATGATAAGCCTACTCGCCACGTCTAAGAAGGGGAAGGGACTAGTAATCTCCTTCTCATCTCCTGTGCGACCAGCGCCGATCAATTCTTCTCCGGCTTCGTCAACCTCCACATCCTCAGAATCATAACCATCCGGTGCGTTGTCCACGCGAATCGCATCGCTTTCGTTGCTGCCGCTGGTTTCATAGCTGTACCGGCGTATAAGTCTTTCGTAACCCGCACATTTGAAATCCACGAGGTAAAAGTCTTTTTCTATCGCGTACAGCTGGATTGTCATGTACACCCAGACACTCTCTTGTGCCTTCGGTACTTCGCTGCCTGCAATGGAGTTGCGGAGGGATCCGGCCACGCTGCCGTGAGCAGGGCCAGCCGCAGCAATATTTTCAGCGCTGGCACTCAAGCTCGGAGTATGGTGTCCGGAGCTATTGCCCGTCATGGATACAGCTGCCGAACTCGACTTCCTCTGATCGTGGTGCAGGTTGACCTGAGAGCTGTGCGCGGAAGCAGGATGTGGAACGCCCGGCGGAAACATGCCCTCCTTCTTGAACCGAGCATTGATGATCCAAGGGTCTTCCGGAATGTTCTCATAACCATAATCGTTCCAACGTCCATATCGCTCTCTGCCGCGGGCGTTCTCGCCATTTTGACGGCGCTTTGCACGTCGCCGTTCCTGTTCCTCGTGGCTCGCGTACTCAGGATCTGTCCCCGAGCCTGGATCGGAATCACTATACTCCGGACTATTGCTGCGGGTTCTGTTGTCACTGCCACGTTCTGGACTTGCATCACCACTGCCAAATTCGTGCTCCTTTGGCGGCTGCACTTCCCAGACAGCTCCCATTTTGTGCAATGCGCGATAAATTGCCAACATGGCTTCAGCAGGAGAGTTGCGACTCCTGATGCCAAACTGCCATTTAGTCGGTCGCTGCTTCTTCGGCCTGCCTTCTGGTATTTTTGTCATGTCGAGATCAGGCTTGTCGCTTCGAGCAAGATTTGTAGAGCTTCTGCTATGTGGTTTGAGTCTCCTTGCAGTGGCCTCCTGTTCCTCTTTCGTACGTGGCTTCCCGTCAGGGTCGTCGTCGCCCGCGGTTGGCGATTGCGATTTGTTGATATGACCGCGCATATATGCCGCGTGGTAGCTAGGTAACGATGAAGGCAAAATCGCGATGGTGGACGCGGGCGAACGGGCTTCCATGAGCGAGCCAGACCCAGTGGAGCCATGACGCGGATGGTCCAGAGGCGATTGCGCAGGCCTTCGTTGAGGTGTGGGAGTAGGCTGCTTCTTAGGTGGTGGAGTCATTGCGAGTAGACTCCCGGGGTTAACGGGCGGCGAATTTGGATAATCTGGAATGGCTCTTTGCAGCGCAGGATTTGCCGCCTGTATCACGTTCTCTCGTACGATCAGATACGCATCTTTGATGGCGCTCGGCTCGTCCTTCTGTAATGCCTCTTGCACATCATCTGCAGCATATCCCATTGTCTTGCCGAGCTTGCCGACAACGCTTTGATGGATCTTCTCTTGAACGACAGCCGGCTTGCCCTTTCCAAGCGTGGCAGGGTCAATCGACTTGGTTGGGTCAACACCGGTGTCGAAGAACTCCTCGGATGGAACGGCAAGATACTCGGCAAGATCCTCCTGGAACCAGGGATCCAAGCGAATGTCTGCGATTCCAATTCTGTTCACTGGGTTGACTTGCAACATCGATTTGATCAACCGCGTCGCGCCGGGCGATAGGTACGGAGGTATATGGTACTGGCCTTGTGCGATCTTCTTGAAAAGCGCCGGGATATACTCGTCGTCGAATGGCAGCCTTCCAACAAGCAAGACGTAGAGAATGACACCACAACTCCAGACGTCTACCTCGGGACCGGCATACAGCTTACCGCTAATGACTTCTGGCGCGGCGTAGTTGGGGCTACCACAGCTCGTCTTGAGGAAATTGCCATCAGTCATGATATTGCTCAACCCGAAATCGGCAATCTTGACATTGAGTTGGTCGTCAAGCAGCAAATTCTCTGGTTTCAAATCGCGGTGCACAATCTTGTGGCGATGGCAGTACTCCACAGCGCATATTATCTGCTGGAAGAATGTTCGGGCCTTGCGTTCCTGCATCTTGCCATGCTGCACAATGTAGTCAAACAGCTCACCACCGGCATACTCCAACACCATGATGATATCAGTCGGTGTGGTGATAACGGTGTACAGCTTGATGATGTGTGGATGGCGTAGCAGTTGGAGATATTGTATCTCACGTTCGATACGCCCTGCCATATCTCGGGTCACCAGCTTGCGCCGAGATATTATTTTCAGCGCCACCTTCTGGCCAGTGACAGCATGCGTGGCGAGCTTCACCTTGCCAAACGACCCTTCTCCCAGCGTCTTGACCACATTGTACTGGCCCAGTCTAGTCATTGCTTTGACATGCTGCGGATTCGCCGACGAGCGCAGGACCGGCGTTGCCGAATGCGCCTGAGGCGGTTGAGGCTGCTGTTGCGGTCGGTCATCGCGTGAGTTGCGGCGTCCGGCAGGTGTTGGTGCTATCGACAGTGCCAGATCCTCGTCATCGAGCGCGGACGTCATGGCGGGCATGGGAACTGGCCGGGACGACCAGGCTCACGAGCAGCCCTCAGCCCTGGGCGCGCAAGTGGACATGTGCCGGCGGGCGGCGAGGTGCGCGGAGGCAGTGGAAGTTCGAGAGTGTCGCCTTGGCAGGCGTGACAGTCTGTCGCTGATTGAGTTCGAGGGTTCGCTGCTGATGCTGTGTCCGTGTGTGTTTCTGAGTCGTGCCGCTTGGGGTCTGTGCCCGTCGTCGTGCAGCGAGATGATGTCTGGCGATGTCGCAGCGGCGGGGCGCAGCGTGAGGCGGCGGTGGAGGAGTGATGATGGGTGGGCGGTGGTGGATGGCGATCAGAAGGCGGGGCGGTCGTGAAGTGGGAATGGTTGTGGAGTTCAGCAGATCCGACGCTCGGTGCACAGACAGTCGAGCAGCGCAGCAGAACATCGTGAGACAATTAGACTTTCTCTTAAACATCTGCATCCTGCGCGCCTGACGCACCCCCAGAGCTGGAACTGCATTTGGCACGTCTTGCAGTCTGCACGCTCGAGCATCGAACGATGGAAGTGATCAGCACCATCGAGCTCCATCCTACTCGCCGTCATGGCGGAGGCCAAAGAAGCGTCGCGCAACGAGACAGACAGAGCAACCAGCAGCCGGCAACCGCTTGACCATGCTCACACTCTCCGCGCCATGCCCGAAGCAGATTTGAATGCATGACTAGCGCATGCACAGTCTTGGTTTCCAAGGAGGGGCACGCGACCCCTATATTCGCCGTGTGAGACTTCCCGAGACTCTCCACGCGCTGTCAGTTCACCGCGGCGAAGTTTGTTCGTGCTGTAGAAGTCGTCAACGTCGTCATCATGGGAGAGCGACTACGAGTGGCGGGCGACACACGTTTGGGGCACCATGAACCTGCTCTGCCAGGCTGCATACGCGATTAATATATGCTATCCTGGACCTGGGTATCTGTCTTCAGCCCGAACAACGACCAACATTCTGCACGACACAAGCGAAGGCCGTAACCGTGGATACCTCTGAATGCAACGACCTCTGAGTGCAAGCGCTTAACTAGACTGGCTCTCGATCCATGAAAAGTTTTGCTGATTGGCTTAGCGACCTGCGGCTGCACTCAGAGGTAGTTGCATTCAGAGGTATCCACGGTCATCTGCCGGATGAGAATGATGGCCGCGTCCGCGCTACTGTTCGCTCCCCATCATGCATGCACAGCCATTACAAACATGCGCTTGGACGAACGCTTGTCTCTTGGGATGTACTAAGTGAAGATGGAGCTTACTTGAAGTGCAAATAACTGGATGCCCATCAAGCACAAGACGAAGCTGTATAGCACACGCGGCAGCTGTTCACTGCATTCAGGAAGGCCTAAGCAACATGGAGAAACAGCAACAGTGTGAATGTCAGCTTCAGCCCAGCTTGGATCAGCTGCTCAACCTACTACCACAGAAAACGTCCAAGACTGCATTCTCCTCGCTTGTCTGTGCTGCAGGCAACTTGAGCAGCTTGAAGACTGCATCGGCGGGGAGATGCCGCAAGCGAATTGACAAGCGATGCTGTGGTATGACCGTTTTCGCTGTCGGGCACTGGGGATGTGTCGAAGTAGGATCTGGACCCATCGGGAACAGCCGCCGCTACTCAATGACCTTCTTTGTAAGTGAATTCGTGCCAAGCGCGCTTGGGGACCGACAGAGACATCGAATGTGCTGTTCCGTGCTTACGCAACGCTCAAATTTTGGCCAGCAATGTTATCACCAAATGTCCAAATCTAGCATCAATCGAAACATCAATGACTGATTCGCCATCGCGAGGTGTATTCTGCCGGTCCGGGCAAGGATGATCGCCATGAGCCACTCAGAAGCGCTCCGATTACGGCGATGCCTATTTGCAGCAACTCAATGTATTCAGCATTGTCGGAGCAACTCATAATGTCACCTTGAGTCCTTCACAGATTGCATACAGACATACGAACATCCTCGCGAGTTTCTGCCAGCTCGCAATGGAGGAAGTCAAGTTGATTGGTACCTCTGAGATCTCGAAGCACAATTCTCCAAACGACTGCTGGCTTGTGATTGAGGATCAAGTCTGGGACTGCACCGAGTTTGCAGACGACCATCCTGGAGGAGCAAATCGTGCGTTCAATGCAGCTTAATACATCGGCATGGCTTTGCAGATTCTTACCAAAATTCAGTGATTCTAAAATATGCTGGCCATGATACGACAACAGCTTATCTGGAGGTCCATTCCTCGTCACTTGTCAAGAATACGCTACCAATCGGCTGCTTCGTTGGAAATCTCGATCGAGCGACAATCACATCGGATTGGAAGCAAGCACCTATAGCTGCGAACGCTGCGCAGGCCGTCCCTGAGAACGAGAGGCCACCACTACACACAGTGATCAATGCGTACGTGACCCTACTGTGAAGAATATGCCAAATCACTTATCGTATATGTCAGCTACGATTTCGAAGAGGTCTCTGCGAAGACCTCATCAGCCAAGACACACGCATTCTACTCCACGGCATCAACCGACTGCTGGACACGAGACATGAACCAATCTATGCTCAAAAGAATCTGGTTTAGGCCCCGAGTAATGCGAGACGTAGCTCACATCGATACATCAAGCACAATACTTGGAGTCCCTGTCAAAGTCCCGCTGTTCATCTGCCCCAGTGGTCTGGCAAAGATGATTCATCCAGAAGGCGAGAAAGCTCTGGCGCGTGCAGCGCACTCTAGCGGCATCTTGGAGATTGTAAGTCAACTGCTGTCTGGTGTTCACATTTCACTTGCCTAACCTCCACATCGTCAGGTTTCTAGCAACGCCTCATATCTCGCAAACGAAATTATCGCCCAAGCACCCTCTCACCCATTTATGTTCCAGCTCTACGTCAATAAAGATCGAGCTAAAACCGCTCAAGTCATTGCCAACGCCGTGAAACTCGGTATGCGCGCCATCTTCATCACGGTGGACGCCGCAGGTCGAGGCAAGCGTGAGTCCGATGAACGCCTTCGCGTCGACGAAATTGCCATCAACCCCATCACGGGAGAATTACTTGGCAAACGTGGCGGCGGCCTGACCAAAACCGTGGGAGCATATATTGACCAAGCCCTAACGTGGGAAGATATCGACTGGATTCGAAGTCTCACAGACTTGCCAATCGTGCTAAAGGGCATTCAAACTGCCGCCGACGCCAAAATGGCAATGAAATACAACGTACAAGGCATCTTACTCAGTAACCATGGCGGGAGGAACCTCGATTACTCGCCTCCTTCTATTCTTCTCCTTCTGGAACTCCACAAACAATGCCCTGAGATCTTCGATAGAATGGAGATTTACATCGATGGAGGCTTCCGGCGAGGCGGAGATATGCTTAAAGCTTTGTGCTTGGGCGCGAAGGCTATCGGCATGGGAAGGCCGTTCTTGTTCGCATTAGGATATGGCACTAAGGGTGCGGAGCACTTGGTTGAGATTTTGAGAGATGAGCTCGAGAGTGCGATGAAATTGGTGGGTGTGAAAGATCTGAGCGAGGTGCATCCTGGGTTAGTGAATACGAGTGACGTGGATCATCTTGTGCCGGAATCGGAAGGACATTCGTATGCAAAGTGGAGGCCCAAGGCGAGGATTTGAGCTTTTGTTCGCAGGAGCGAGTGGGACGTGGCACATAACGACGTTTGCTTCACCATCGAGAACTACAGCAACAGAGGATGATTTTAGTCGGAACATGCGAATAGGAACAGGTTTTAATTCTGGGCGGTAAACAGCAGATTCAATCTGGTGCCGACGGTGGTCATGAGGAGGCCAGGTGGTGCTTCCATAAGACGTTGCCCGTACAGCCGCTCGTCGTCTTGTGATTCGACGGCTTTGCGAGCACGACGCATTGCAGAGATACTCAGGGATCAAATTGAGATCTCCTTCTACCTCCACATGTTCGATATTTGACATCCGGAGACCCGTTGGCTCTGATAGGCTCAAGTCGTCAGAGATACTGAGAGAACGCCGTCGGCTCCGTATGACCCTAGACGTTCGATCTCCGTCGTATTGACACACGTTGGCTCTGAGAAATTGCCTTCTGGCAGAAACATTGGTAGACCCCGAATGGTGCAGCATTGCCTTTCTCTTTAAGCTGCCCTGCTAAGTACAGAAGTCCTCGGCCTTATAGTACTCCCTAATCCGGAAAGCAGCATTGCCTTTCTCTTTAAGCTGCTCTGCTAAGTATACAAGTCCTCGGCCTCGTAGTATTCCCTACCTCGGAAGAATTCGTAAGTACTTGTAGACTGCCTGTATGTAGAAGTCCTCAGCCTTGTGATACTCCCCATCCCGGAGTGTCTCTGAATCGTCTTGAAAGCCTGCTGCTCCAGGTTCCGAATATTTGTTAGCTCTGGGAAAGTAGATTTTGTAGAGACACGGTAGACTCGAACTCTTATGCATCGTAGCTAAGGCGCTCTGCCTCGATAAGCAAGGCAGCCGAAGACTTTAGTTTGCCAGAGATACCGCGTAATAAGCGAATTTGTAGGCTTTTAGTGCTAAGGAAAGTGCTTCGTAAGGATAATATTTAGCTAGTTGCGCTTGCACCAAAGGGTACTTTGCCTTGTAGTTCCGTCTGTTCGGTCTAGTAGTTTTTGTTGACTTGAGACAATTGTTCACTACATCATCCCATTTTTGTACCTTCAGATGAACTTTGGCGCGATTCGTGAAGATTAACGGGTTTCGTGAGCACCTCTGGACTGCCTATGTGTTGGAATCCTCAGCCTCGTGGTACCCCATATTCCGGAAGGCAGCATTGCCTTTTTCTTTGAACTGCTCTGCCAAGGACGACATTATAATGTCGCGAAAGGTTTGAGGGTCCAAGTCTCACGGAGAGATCCTTCAATTTCCTCTTGTCTCTGGCGTAGCACTCTGCGAGCCAACGAATGTTTGGACGACGACGAGCTGAGACTTCAGATGAAGACGAAAACAAGCCGGAGATACGAGGATCAAAAGGGCACTCGAGTTCCACAGACAGTGGAGCACGAAGTCTCCATCCTGATTTCTGTTTGCTTTCCGGCGTTAGATGTGGTCAAGATCATACCTCAGCCATAAGCTGACACGCTACAGGCGGTGCGAGGCATGTGAGGATGATAGAGATCAGAGATTACAAAAAGCATGAATTTCAAACCCTACCATACCAAACAATCCGCAGAACGCAACAAATCACGAAGAGGCTCAGTCAACAAATCCCTCTCTCCCAGTCACGGCAAGAAAAGCCTCGGAGAAGATTAATCAATCTCGTTCGGGCCCATACTCCGCTTCCTCCGCCTTCTTCCTTTCCTCCCCCCTTTCCGCCTCTTTTCCTCCTCATTCTCTTTCTTCTCAATATCCTTATCCTCCTTCTTCGGTGTTTCTTCTCCCTTCTTCTTCTTCTCCCTTCTTCTTCTTCTCCCTTCTTCTTC
>PNEN01001685.1:0-29628 GCA_002933655.1 Cercospora berteroae
TGAATGCCAAGAGTGAACGGCTGCCTGAGGCATACCCCATGCATCAAGTTTCCCCAACGATTCGTATATGCTTATAGGATGAGAGGGATGCCCTGTTATCAATGACTGTTCCCATTGGATCGAGGTGCTGTTGAGGTCGGGTCGATCTTGTCTGGCATGGAACTCGAACCATACAGCTGCGGTAGTCAGCGTCGAGTGAGATAATTATTTCGATCGAAAGAGCATTGAAAACGCCGACTGACCTTGGTTAAGTGCGGCATTTCTCAGCTGAGCAGCTGTTGACTTTATTCCTGACGCCCACTCGTCCGCCAAAGGCTCCAACAAAACTTCAATAACATCATCAAGCGATGCAAGACCCTCCCGAGTCCTGTCGATGCGAAGGACTGGTGCTCGAAAATCAGCGGAATGGCAAACATGTTTGCCTTCAACAAGTCCCAGTGGCTCTGGTGACGCAGAAGCAATCCATATTTGAGAGTTGTCTGTGTTATTCTCTCTATTGCTTTCAATCAAGACTCCAGTGCTACCTCCATCACGGCTTGGGCGAGCGACAACAGTTGCACATGCCAGACTTTCGTTCAGTGAACATGCAAGAAGCCGCGACATCGTCTCGAATTCGGCAAGTTGCGCCAGAGAGGCATGCATGGTTGCCGACTGTGGCCTCAAACGAAAAGAAAAGTCCGTACGTCGATCGATGCTCAATTGTTGAAGGTGAGACTTCTGTGCGGAGAACAGAGGTCAACTTTCACTTTTATTTCCCAGTCTCTGAGACTGGCTGTGGAAAGAGTGGTCGCACAATGCTACGACATTATGCATGTCGGAACCAAGAGCGCAAGCAATTGCTTTGGTCCGGGGGCGGGATCGAGGCAGTTGGATTGCAGCAGGTGTAACATGATCTATTATAAGCCTACAGATATAACCATACTAGGCAAGTGCAGTGTGTAGAGCTTGAAGAAGCTCTTAAGCTCTTGATCTGTGAAGCTGAAGGTAGAGGGCAAGCCAAGGCACGCCTTCGGCCTTGTTGAGTCAGAGGTAACACAAAGCGAACAAGGAAAAAGTGTCTACGAACCATCGGAGATTGACACACTGGCTCGAGACGTTCTTGTTTATGTTCTCATGGGAGTAAATATTTCCACATCTCTTCCTGTTGACCCATGTACACCCTTCTATCGCCCCATACCGACGAGCCCAAATTATTGATTAACCATCCTAAAAGCAGCAGTAGAAGGTCAGCCAGGTTCAGAAGGAACCCCCCCCCCCAATGCAAAATCGGTCTGCACTTGATATCTTAAGGTGGAGCATGTTTGGTCTTGTCGCCGCGACACTCGTTGTACTTTTGGCACCGGTTAGGATCATTGTTGTTGGAGTTTTCGCAATTGTTGTCCTTGCAAAAAGGCTGCTGGCGTGCTCCCAGAACTTTGACAGAGGCGTCCTTCTCTGGTGTTGAGCTGGTGTACACTGTTCAGTATTTTCTTTCACCGCCTGTCTTAGGTGCGATGTGTCGAGATCACCTTGACTTACCTAATAGGTGCACACTGAGAGACTGCGACGAGTAGGAGCATGATAAGATGATGGAGCTTCATGATGTTTCATAAAGAGTCTCCGTGAATGGAGTTGCTTGGAGACTTGCGGTGAGGTGTGTCCTTCCAGCGCGACGGTGCCTCTTTTGATCTAGGAGCAGCAGCCTCGATCTACACGAGCAAGCAGGACAGGTGCTAGCTCCTGCAAATGGCATGATCGGATAGCGGGAACCAATTTCGGCAAAGCTCTTGGTATTTCCTCAGTGCCCTCATAATAGAAGTCGATGGGCCAGTGCTGGACTCTTGCAATGAGAATAGATGAGTGGAAGAAAGCTGACGATGTCCCAACTACCTTCTCAAGGGCATTCGGCATCCATTTGTTCACACAGTTCCTCTGGCAATTCGAAAGCCTCTTCCTTCTGACCAACGCTTCCTCCTGCACTGGGACTGTTGCCGTATCTGTGCTGTGGGACTGTCACAACGTCGGGCAGTATTCGGCCAAGTCCTGAATGGTCTTGCCATCGCATACATGTGAGGAACCAGCACTCCCGATATGTGGGCCTGCTTAGCGATTCCGAATCTATGCGAAGTCAGGTCCATGCAATACTCATCTGTGTACAGATCCGCCTACGCTGTTCTCTAGATTGCCAGGCAGTGACCAAAGGGAAGCTGACGACTTGAGCTTTCCCGCAATATAACCTCGGCGACATTCGCGTATCGCTGGACTTATTGAGGCGTACCACTACCGCGAGAATGGATTGCGAATCGTGAAGCTTCAGTCAAGAATGCAGACGGGCACTAGCAGATCACCAGCCCACGTGTCGAGCAAGAGAGAGAGCAGGCGTCATGTGGTCTTCTAGACTACTGATATCGTGTGACTCGTAGGGACTGCATCTCAGTCACTGGCTCAACCAAAACCTCCGGCAAACTTCGAAGCGGTGGCAGCATGCTGCTGTTCACAGCCTTCGAGCGTCATTGATCTGGTCTTGGCCGCGTGGCGATCAGGAAAGTAGTGCCTCTGTCGGGGCATTGTAGTCGGCGAACTGCATTTGGCAGTCAATAGTTAGGTCTTGTCATGTAGAAGTCCTTCCCGAGAAGAGAAGTGTCAACAGTGCAAGAGCAAGAGCAAGAGCAGTAGCATTCACTTCTTGGCAGACACCTGAGGCATCCGCATCCTCCAAGCTCACCCAGTACAAGTTACCTCTGTACCTCTTCAAGCAAAAGCCCCTCGACTCTCGACTCGGCCCTCGTGGCTAATTCCCACACAGTTCAATCCCTCTAACATGTACCACCCTACTCCACAAATCTGCAACACTGGCCTCGTTCCAGAACAGATCCTTCCTTCCCCTTCGGCACAAGTCGCTCCTCATGCGAGTCATTGCTCCTCCGCCATGTGGCAAAACTCCCACGAAGCGCATCAACATGAGCAGATCTTTTGGTCCCTGACTGTGTGCCTTGCATACCTGCGCCTGGGCATCAACCGGGCGTTCGCCATTGGGCAGCATGTGAATGCCACCACTGCCCTGCATCACTTTTTTGTCATTTCTCCAACATCTGATTGGAGAAGATACTACTTAGTCATGACACGTAGCATTGCATTTGGAAGTTCTTTCACATTTGCCATTGTCTGTTTCTACTATGTACAAGTTTTTACCTTTCGCGCTTCTGCTCTGCATCTGCCAGCCTGACCATCGAGGGGTATCGCAAAAGTGTATCCCACGCAGCCTTCATTCGGACCGGTTGTGGAGGGTCCGTGAACGGGAGACGGACAACACGAGGGTGCGGTGTGACGGCCATGCATTTCCTTCCCGGATCATCAATGTCGAAAGGCTGCAATCGTCCCTGTCGTACGAGTGGCCAAGATCTGCAGACCCTCTTCGCCTGTGTCTTTGCCTCGTGACTCTGCCTGATATGCTGATCACACCCTCACCCACAGCCCTTCGACCACCATCCTCCAGCCTCCTCTTTCCATCCAGGAAAATCCAGCGCAAAAAGATTGCTGAGCTCGCGGAGCCGATAGGGGTCTCCGCGCGGACTCGGGGTATAAAGCAACATAAGGATTGCGCAATCTTCGGCGCATCTTGTATGATGTTGCTGAGAATTTTTTTAAAAAAGCAGAAAAAGCAGCAGATCGTGAGTGAGTAGGAGAGAGACGCTGCACGGAAGTGCCTGTCCGATTGCGGAAAGAAAAAGTGTAAGACGCCTCGCGCTATGCCGTAACATCGTAACCACATGCCATTTCTGATTGATTTGATTTGATCACTAATCATCCTCGTTCGGGAAAGACAGCTGGGCCGGATCCTTCTGTCGAGTCTCCCTCGATCGTCTTCTTCCAGTGTGACGGTAAACAGACACACACGAGCGGGAAAGCCTTGACTTCGCCTTCTTCGCCGGGGGTTTGATCTCGGCTTCCAGGCGCGGTGCTCAGCCCGCTGTCCCGTTGTATATTGCCGCTTGTTCGCCAGTCTTCTGCGCGTTGCCTGACGCGGACACCGGTCGCCCAGCCATCATCCCATATTCCGATGACTTTGATCATGTCTCCTCGTTCCAGCTGGAACTCGTCGCCAGCGCGAGGTTCGTAGGCCCATAGGGTCGATACCAGATCCCCTGGGTGGATCTCATCTTGTGAGTAGTAGTCCTTGAAGAAGGCGAGCTGCTCGCTTCGTCCATTTGATTCAGGTGAGGTGAACTCTCCGCCTGAACTGGGTGAAGTGTCTTGAGCACCAGCGCCGACAATGCCAAGTTGTGATCCACTTGAGAGAGACCCACTTCGCTTCCTCGGAGGTGGAGCAAGTCTCGAATCTGGGGTTGCCTCTTCTTCGGAGATGTCTTTTGAATAACGACCCATGGCGTAGTGATGGTTGTGGCCTGCACTCTCCAGTGCGGACATGCGAGCAACGCGTCCTCCACCCAAGACGGCCATTCCATTCCCATGGTAGTCTCTTGTACCATCATTGTAGTCCATCTCTTGCTGCCGCCGGGCGGGCGAAGGCTGGTTGAAGACGCTCGAAACAGGGCTATTGTCTCTTCGCCTCTTGAACAGCAAGCAGCCACCAATGATCAGACCGAGTAGGAGGATGGCGCCGAGGACACTACCAACGACGATGCCTGCTATCTGACCACCAGTGAGTCCGTTGTGGTGGCCGCCCCCTGCTCCAGCGCTACTCGTTGCAATGACTCCCGGGGTCAAGGTGACTGTGACTGGAGCGAGAGAGGCCGATGCTATCACAGGCAGCTGGACGCCTTCGCATCGTTCCGTCGTTTTCGAAAAGACACAGCATGAATCGGTTGCGTTTGGTGAGCTTGCGGAGCAGTATGAGCAGAGTCCGGAAAGGTTCTCGGTGAATCCACAGTCATTGGGCTGGTTGTCGACTGCCTGAATGCAAGCTCCTGTTATGGAGTTAGCAGGCAAGGCGCAATTCGTGAAGTCGGCACGGATTTGAGTGAGCGCATTGGGGCCTGCAGTGCCGCAGATGTTGCTAGCGGCGATGCGTTGCTCGCTCTGGGCATAGTCGGCGCAGGAGTCGGCGCACAGTGGTCGCGTCGCGGTGCCGGAGAGGCCGCAGGCGTCGATGGAGTTTTGTATTATCGCATTACAGAGGACGCTGGTAGTGTATCGCGCGTAAAAGTCCGATGCATTCCCTCGGTCAACGTTGGTGCACCCGATTAGTTGTTGGTATCTGTGGGCCGTTAGTTCGAGCAGCTACAAAGCCAGAGACAGGTCCAGAACGCACCGTAATTGTGTAAAATCCCCACCGATGTATGCCGCGATGCCGGAGTCGAAGGACGAAACGTTTTGAACATTACTGAGAAACGGGAACAGCCCGACAATGCTGCTGTCGGTCGAGATGGATGCGCTGCTGAATGCCGGACAGGCCGTTGAGCCGGCCAGCGATATGCAGCCATTCTGAGCCATTGCGGAGGGGATGCTGGCGGCGAGCAATGCGCATAGCGCGGTGGCAGGAGCGATGCGGATTAATTGCTGCGAGAAGGACTGGGAGTGGCAATGTGGGCGGTCTGGATCTGCATAATGCGCGTGCTGGGTGGTGTGTTGATGCCCGGGACGTGACTCGTCGGTGGTGGCCAGCTCGCCGTGATCGCCGCTGGAGGAGCTGCGGGCTCGTTGGCGCATGGTGCGCCGCGAGCGGGCGGGGCGAGGCCAGGAGGTGGGATGATGTTCGGCGCAGATGGCGATGCTGTGCGGCCGAAGGGCGGGAATGGTACGGCGGGGAGTGGTCCTGTTCCTGAACAACGCACGAGTGGTACCTGATCGCTTCACCGCCTGTGGTTGGACGCGTCGAGCGGGAGCTGCATCTGCGTGATTGCCCGTCGGTGTGCTGTGCTGCTGCTGTCGCGCCACTGCTCCAGGAACGAATGACGGGGGTGAGTGGGTTTGGCAATGGCAGTGGCAGTCCGCTCCTCCGTCCGCGACGACGACGACGACGACGACGACACGGAGGAAGGTGAGGTCCACGGCCTCCGGGGGTGAGAAACACACAGACGGCGAGCTCAGACCGTCGTGTTGCTCATTTGCAGCTCCATCCCAGTCGCCGCAGCGCGCCTCGTGATTGGCTCAATGGCGGAAGCGAAATGAGAAGATCGACGTGAAGAGCAGCTTCGCCCGTTTCGGCGTCGAGGAACAGCACTGCGAAACACTCCCACGCCACCACAAATACGACCAGTCTCACCCCGACGACCGCCAACATCTTTTCACACTTCCGCCGTCGCGGTGGAGGAAGTCATGTATGGCAGTGCTGAATCCACCTCCGCCCAAGAGCCGCACCGCACCAGGCCTCATCTCACGAAACTCCCTGCTTGCATCCTGGCCAAACACCTCTCGGGAGGCGTATTGCTCTTTGCTCGGTATCAGTATCCGGCTCGCCTTGTTCGTTATTGTCCTCGGGGATGGATACTGCATCACCATGCATGCACTGCAGATGCATCAACGTTTGAAGGCCCATAACAACGCAAGGTGAGGTGAGGTGAGGTGCAGTCACGGCAAGCAAGGAGCTCCTCTCCGCCGCATGGCATACATGTGCTGCTGGTTGGCCGAGCAAGGAGAGCACACCGATGCTCAAACGTCACGAACTCAGGGAAGCAGCTTTCTTCCGAAACGGAAGTCTGGAAGCCCGCGGTAGCTGTGACGGCCGACTCCACAGTGGCATCCTTGCCTATGCCGTCTCCCTTCCTCCGAGCCAGTCGGCCAACGTTCGCAGAATGGAAACCGACAGCAAGATGCAGCTGTAAATGCAGGACAGTGCGAACGAAGTCGTCATACTTGAGCAACGCTGCAGCTCATAACGGTCGCTATTCTCATCTACGCACGTCTTGACTCACCCAAGCCACGCGGCTACTTTATCCACGCTCAAGCCTTCTCGCGCGGCTCAATAGGCTTTGGCCGCGGAACCACATCGATGTGTGCGGCCATCTTGGTCAGCACGACATCTCCGCCAGTGGTACTCTTCGGAGCATCGCTGCCGAACAACATGTTCATCGGGAAGCCAATGGAGAACGGATACGCCGACTCAATCTCATCGATATCTTCTTGCGACAACTTGAGACCTGTGGCACATCGTTAGTTTTCTGCTCAACCTGTTACTGCACAGCACTTACTCAATGCCTCGATATTGCCTTTCAGATGTTCGATCTTCCGACCGCCGACGATGGGAAACACGTTGGGTGTCTTGTGCATGACATAGGCCAACCTGCAAGAACAGTCAGCGTCGTCTTGCCGCGGCTCCTGGGAACACATACGCAACACTGGTAATAAGCGTGCCCTTCTTGTTGGCGACCTTCTCAAGCACTTTGGCAACTTCAGCATTCCTCGGGTTCGGCGGGCGACCAATCGCGCCCATGTTACGACCTTCCTGCAGCTTCTTCTGTTCTTCTGTCTTGAAATCACCTCCCCCGAGCGCGCCCCACGGAGCAAGACCCATCCCTTCAGCCTCGCACATCGGAATAATCTCTCGCTCAAAATCGCGATCTGCAGCCGACCAGCGGCCTTGGTACACGACGAATTGTCGCAATCCATGATCTCTCGCCCATTGGTTCGCCTTGGCCACGATCCACGCAGGCGTGTCACTGACTCCCAAGTACAGGATCTTGCCTTGGTCGGCGATGGTGTTGAGCGCCTTCATCACTTCTGGAACCGAGGCGGTGAAGTCCCACCAGTGCACGTAGAGAACATCGATGTAGGTGGTTTTCAGTTTTTTCAGACTCGCTTCTACACTGACGTGTAGAGATTTGGTGTTGTTGCCAGTGTAGTTGCTCTGGATGCCTCCTGCGTGGCGACGGTAGCCAGAGGTGTACTGTTCACAATTCATTTAGCATGTCTTGTCCTTTCCGATGTCTCACTTCTTTCGTTCGTTGCAGCTCACCTTCGTAGCGATGATCATCTCATCTCGGACTCCCCTTGACTCCATCCATTCTCCCAGCCACAACTCACTCTCTTCATTCTGGTACGTGTTCGCTGTATCGATGAAGTTTCCGCCTTGCCTAAAGAGGAAAACGTCAGCTTCTACAGAAAAGTGCTTCGCAGGGCAGATTGTGGAAAGAGACGACCTACTCATAAAAGTAATCCAACATCTCAAATGTTGTCTCTTTACTACATTCTCCCATGAACCCTTTCCAGGCTTCGCCAAAATTCATCGCACCGAGACATAGTGGGCTGACGCGTACTCCGGCTGAAGGAGACAGGATGCGGTGGTAGCCCAAGAGGCTTTTGGGCGCTTCGGCGGCTTGCATTGTCGAAGTATGTTTTGTGGATTGTGAGGAAGTTGATTCGAAATGCAAGTTCGATTTCGTGAAAGTCCAAGCTGACTTATATCTATACCACTCCCTCACGCTATGTCATGATGATCGCTCTCAATTGGCCCTCGCTTTGCTGCAGGTCAGCGCGGTAGATGGAGCTATCGCCGTTGTGCAAGATGTTTTCTCCACTTTTTGGAAGAGCTCGAGGGAGCTCTGCATTGGAACGCGGAGTTAAGTGTGGAGATAACGGGGCGCTGCAGGAGATCTGGGACTCTGCTTATATCCATGCTCTGCGATAGCGTGTTTATTCTTTAACGGCTTGTTTGTGCATCGTGTCGTATCTGTCGTATATCGATGCTTCCGCAAATGTGCGTTCGTTATGCTGCTGACTGAGCGATTGCACAGAAGTCTTGATGAGTGGCTTTTACTTACAGAGTCTGTCAAGGACGATGTGGCATGCCGTCCCGCGGTATCCGGGATTGTGATCAAAAAACCTGTCTTTATGCTTCTCAAAGAGCGGTCCTGCAGGGAGCTCCGGTGGTACACAATTGTATACTTTCGTGAGGATTTCCTTGGTCGCGAACAATCACAGAAGTCAATTGGGGATCGAACGTGGTGGAAGGGACGACAGCATGGTGTGTGTGGGTGCTAAGCCGGCGGCCTAATTTGAAGATACTCGACTCGCCATTCTGTTTGTTATTTTCAGTTCAAGTTGTTTGTCTACAGTATCTTTACCGCCCGTGGAACGCTGTACTTGAACCAGTCACACTCTCGGCGCGCGCTTTTGTTGTAGGCTTCTTGACTGTAACTTGATGTGTAATCGAACATGCCCACGCGGTAGAATACGTTCTCGTCGGGCTCGATTCTCTGCTGCTCCTTCTTCTTTGCCTCCCGCTCATTGCTTTGCTGACCATTCTTCTTCGCCTCCAGAAATTGGATTTGGTAGTTCAGATAGTCCGTCCTCGAGGCCGAAGGCGTTGGCGTGGAAGTGCTTGGGCCGCTTTCGATGCTGCCTGAGTCGTTTTGTGCTTTGACTGCTAGACGCTGTTCCATCTCTTTCTTCTGAAGTTCAGATATCGTCCCGGTGCGTAGGACTAGACCTTTGACATCCCAATGACTGCTCGTGAACCTGCTGCATAATTCGAGAAGTGCGACTTCCGTCGTGCCGTGCGCCATGTCTGTTGTGCGTTCTGCCAGATCCGAAATATCGATGTCGATCTTAATACTTTGCATCTTGCAGTCGTCGCTTGATTTCATTACGATGACATGGTGCTCTCCGTCTGGCTTGAGATCACTAGGCGGAGTTGGGGGCAGGAGAAGCGCTGGTATCAACCTTGCTTCGAGGGTCAGACTGCTGAAGTGTTCTTCGACTGCTCCGAATGGCGCGCCGGCTTCAACGAGTATCGGGTGGCAATGTAACACTTTAGCCCATACTTGCTCTTCAGTACGGGGGCCCCAGGATCCATACTGACCTCTGAAGTCGATGACACCATTCACAGACGTCCAAGACCATGACGGGCCTTGGAAGGCAGTTGGCGCAGGATGCTTACTTCCCAGCACAGTCCACAATAGCTCCGTGAGCAGTGACCTGCGCCACATACCAGCGAGGTAATCATCTTCCTCTGCAGCACTGTACTCTTTCGCAAGTCCTGATAATGCCAGAACTCGATCCGTTGGTCTCTTCAGCCTGCGATGGGTGTATGCTTGAACGAGACGGTACCAATCTTCTTTGGCCCCCCTCGGCTGTGCCACGTCATCGACTTCTGGCAGTGGCTGAGCAATGTCGAAGACTCGGTCAAAGACCTCTCTCGGTAGAATGCTCGGCTGAGTGTAGTCATATTCGGGTTGAATGAGCCCTCCATGGGTCCAACCTCGTTGGTTTAAGGAACCACGACATAACCATCGCACTTGATCCATCGAGAACTCCAGTGTTCGTGGTGAGAGCAATCGCTCTTGCATTGTCCATGCTCGCGCATCTAGTGGGTTCGACTTCTTCTCAAGACAGAACAACGTTATGTAGCTCCTCTGAGAGTTGGGGCACACGTGTGGTAGATTGAAAGCTGGCGTCTCGGAAAGAGGCAAATGCCGCTTGCGGAGAAAGCCTTCAGTTGCATCTGCAGCTGAAGCTGCTGCAATTGTGACGTGTCCATTCCTATATATCTGTGGCATCATGGCAATCTGCTGGGATCGATCTCGGTCGTCATCTTGTATGATGCACAATGCGTCTACCCACAGGAAACGCACGTGGAGGTTGCGGCAGACGGTGACCGCATCTTTCAAGGTCTGCGGCAGCTGTTTGTATGGTATGGACTCCATCCACGTAGACAATGTAGATGTTGTCGAGGTCACCGCCTGGTCGTTGCCCCAACAGTAGCTCAAGGCGATGTAAAGTGAATGGCCTATGTCCCGAGTCTCGCACAAGCGCAAGCAATCAGAACCCGCGGAGTCTTGCACCTCGACCAGTCGCCTAGGCATGAATCTAGAGCTGGGATGTGGGCAGCTGCCGTTATGTCCTTGGAGACAGGAGGATCGCCATGCGGCTATCTTTGCGAACGTCTCTGAGGATCCGGGCTCATCATCGATTGGCCGGGTCGGTATATACGAGGCTGCGGGGTTATCTGCGAGTAGATCAGAGATTGAGGAGACAGCCACTCGTTCAAGCAGGAATCTACCTTCAGAAACTTGCACTCGGAATCCACGCCGCGTACGGTGTCGGAGCTGTCTGCTCACTCGGTCCCAGAGGCCGAAGAATTCCACTTTCTCGATATCCGCATCTTTTACGCCAAGGTACAGGCACAAGTGCTCGAAGTTGTCAGGCCGCCTGTTCGCCAGTTGACGCATCGTTTGTTGTGGGGTAGACGGAAACAGAGAAGCCGCCCACATGGAGCTCTGTTCCAGAGCCTTTCGAACACTTTCATCCGTGATCCCCGAACATAGTCCCGATGCTGCCTCTAGGCCTATACAATCTTCATCTAAAATCCAGGAACATAATTCGCAGCCATTTTCACTGCCCTGTACGAGATGTGCGAACGTAAAATCGGAGAGAGCCCTGGACTCCATGTCGCCTTCGGAGTATGCATCATCCCATGTCCTCTCAGATTTGGAAGGTTGTCGGAGCCGAAGTCCTCGATCAAACACTATCTTCTCGCAATGTTCACATGAATGAGGGCGAAGGATAATTGGGGCCATGACAGGATAGAATTGTGTTACTTCCGTCGGTCGAATTGGCCTTGCGATGAGAGGTGGTCCGGGTCAGCAAGGGCAGTCAGCCGGCGTCGGGCAATATAAGTATTTGTGCAATTGAAAGCACTGCGCCTCGCGTCTCCATCCGTAATGGGAGACGACCAGAGATGAAGGCTGATACTTGCCTCAGCCGTTGCGCCTTGTCCCGATTGCAACGGCCCGGCCACAAAACCGTACCGAAGCCATAGCTGCGACCGCATCTCTCTCGGGTTGCTCTGGAGGGTCGCATAAGCATGCAGGAATCGGTGTTACATCGATGGGCCTGACGGAAGTGGAGGATTGGGAGCACCAGCGGCCGAGGGATCGCGTCGGGGAGGAAGTTGCGGGATGCCGCCCGTGGACGGCTTGCTCGGCAAGAGGATGTGAAGTTTCAAAAAGAGAGATATCCATGAGGGCGACAGGCTGAGTCCAGAACACATGCTGGCGGCTTGCATGTCTCATCCTACCTTCTTCAGTACACCGGAAGCTGACCAGCACATCTGGCAAGTCGTATGGAGCAGTGGCGACGCGGCCACTGCTGTCAATGTCAGTCTTGCTGAATCTGCAGTTTTGAAGTGTTAATGCCAAAATCTTCCAGCACTTTAGCAGTAACGTACTGGACTGGACTGGACTGGACTGCGTTCGACAACCACATTTTGCAAGTTGCGCTGTCGTCCCAGAGGTTTTTGCTCATGAAACCCTGGTCCACCTGGTCAGGCCGAGGCTTGGCGGTTGACTTCGCTTGCTCCAATGTCGACTTCATACCATCAACCAACAAACAAGATATCATCAAAGTCAACCATCTACGCCTGCTGGAGACCCCCAAAAGCGTTATGGGGCCACTATGGACCAAAAGTTCTGAAGCAGGCGACGAAGTCATGTCTGTGATGATCCTTCTCAGCCACGATGACTACGATTCGCGCGGTTCACCAAGAATGTTCGAAGCATCGCTCAATGGCGTAATCAAGAAGGCCGCTCCCCAATGGGTGAGATCTGGATGCCTCTCGCGTGTCTTCTAATCAGAGCTCCATTGTCCACCCGGTCGGGCCCGCACGATGCTCTTTGTTGTCCTCGTGCTCAACATGATGCTTGTTTGCTTCAGGCTCTTGCTCGTCACTGGTTTTCAAGCGTCAGCAATTCGTCGTTCTTCATATGCCACTAACAATGTGTCCTCAGTCGGAAGTCGAAGTCGTGCGGAAACGATGGCAGAGTTGTAAGGTACTGCTCATACGCCTCCACGACTGGCCTGTGCGATATATCGGCCAGACACTCCCAGTGCAGTCCGATGTCTCCAAAGTTTCTTAACATGCCAATGCGGTTGCTCCCACGACTTTCATGGCCGCCGATTCGAAGTGCAAGTTTTATATGTCACCACAGATACTGAGATATATGCATCGGACAGAGGGATCATCGCGGGGACCACTGATAACAGATCAGCTCAGCGCCTGGACTCTTTCTCGACTTACTACGAACAAAACAAGCTCCTCGTCATGCTCAGCCCTTGCTCAGGTCGCCATCACTGCGACAAGAAAGATAGCTCCAATTCTGGCAATTGTGCCCATAAGAAAGCCATGCACTTGGGCATCAGCAAAAGTGCAAATGAACATGTGGAGCTCAGGGATGTCCTCTCCTTGGCTTCAAGAGGTCCGACGGCCGGTGGGATGTCAAGAATCTCACAATGAACAGTACCGGCAGCATACAAGGCGACTTCGTTCTTGCCGTCGCCCTACGGTCACTCAAGACTCGCAGTAAACAAACAGCCGCCTGAGCGAACAGTACAAGTTCAGCGGTGGGAAAAATTCTTGGCTACGTACCGCGTGCACGCTGGCTCCTGTTGGTGAGTACCAGAGTCAGGATGATTACAAGGTGGGTTGGCCTGCCAATGTCGCTCGACTCGATTGCAGAAATTCACCTTCGATTCACCTCGATCCTAAAGGAGACATGCGGGCCGCCAGGCGGGTCTTGTCACTTACCTGGCCCTCTTCATCCGGCGACAGCAAATCTCTCTACGTTCGTTTCATCTTGCACAGAATCTTTCCCGATCCGCATCGACTGCACTTGCATTACCCACCTCGGCATCCCTCGCCAGCGTAGACCCCAAACAAACGCATTCCGACACAGCAATCAGCAGATCGGCCGAGTTCCACCATTGCGCCTTGGAGTGCCTGACCCTCCAGAGCAAGCGCTCCAGCTGATGGCCGTGTCGCACGTCGAGTCCACTATTGGCAGTTTCCACCAGGAAATCTGCCAGGGCAACCAACCATAGGCGAAGGCGTATCAACACACGACCTTTCTATCACTGTCCCCGTGATCATGACCGCCAAGGAGGTTATCAAGCTCACCACCAAGGATGATGCAGAGGCTGCACTCGTGGCCGCGCATGGCGATTTCGAGTTTGTCGACGACTCTGGTCAACGACTCAGTTTGAAAGATGCGTACCACTCCAACAAGGGCGAAGACAGGTCGAGCGTGGTTGAGCAGGCCCTACAACAAGGTCTTGCTGCACAGCTGCGAGACATACCTGCTACAGTGCAGATGCTGAAAGAACTGTATGCCTTGGCGAAACAGCAGCGTGGCAGTACTCAAGGATTGACGACCGAAGACATTCTTGGCGTTCTGGAGGTTCTATTCTTCGCGAGCGCTGGACGAGCTGCTTACCGCCACTTGTTGCTCTATCAGAGTACGAATCTATCAGCCAAACTAGCTCGTGTCTTCGAGGTCTCATCTCATCAGGCGGTCACTGCAAAGCTCAGAAAGGTTTCGCTGTCGGCAGTTGTCAGCCTAATGCGCGTAGAGCCGGCCGCCATGTCTGGTGCTACGATATCTTGTCATCGAGACCAAGCCACCGACCGTCCCTCATATGCGAATCACCTCTTGGTCAAGCTATGGGAAGCGCTTTCCAGTGAACAAGAAATGCCTCAAGCTCAGATGCGTGTTTTACTGGAGACGGTGGATCGAGTTCTCGCATCAGGTATTGCCCCCGATCTGCGCATCATGGTGTTCACCGTTGCGTCACTTCTCAGCCCACGTCGATACTACGCCGTCGGAGAATCTGTCGTTCTGCAAAGCCTGAAAGAAGCGCAGACGGCACAATGGCTCGCAGATAGACTCGTGGGAGCAGAGTTGCAGACGACAGATATTCTAGACGCAGCGCTGCAAGATTTCCCCAAGCTCGACATACGGGACGACTCTGGCGATTTCCTTCCCCAATTTGACGGAAAGATGCACGAATTCGACGCCGAAGAAGCTAGGGATTACTCTGAGCACACATCGCGACATCCGAATCGTAAGATCACCGATGTCGATGAGATTGTCGAAAACAAACTTCACGCTCAAAAGCAAGTCTTTGAGGCGATCGTCACCATGCCTGTGACGAACGGCGGCACTTCGGACGACACGCTAAAGGATAAAATGGCCGCTGATTTTGGTGCTTTTCTGATAAAGCATTTTCCGAAAACCGAAGAACGTCATCTTGCGATATCAGCTCTCGCTGTCGACATCGTTGAAGTGCTATGCCAGTACTATCTGCATGGTCTGGATTTGCTCGAGACCATCAACACCCAATATCCGGCAGAGTTGACCTTCAGCGCGAAAGAGTCCTTGCAAGAGATCCTGGACGGCCTGTTAACAAACAAGAAAGCTTGTATGAACTTGCTCAAAGGCGGCCGTGAGGCGATCAAGGAACTTGTAGTGATTCCAGCCACCACAGGTTGCAAGAACTTCAAGTACAAGAAGAGCAATGGCGCGAAGAAGGCCACTCACGAAGCGCTCAAGCAGGCGGTCTCAGGTACAGCCCAGGCCGGCAACGCCAGCAAGGGCATTGAGAAAGCCTCAATCAGTGCAAAGGGGCCTCGTGGTGGCAACGAGAATGATCAGGCACAGTCTACAGCTGCTCAGGGATCTTCAATTCATGACTGGATCGGCTATGCGCCAGGGAATCCTCAACATGCGACGATGCACCGAATTGCTACACCAGACAATGGACCGCCAAACCCCTCCACCAACGGTCCGGAGAATCACGAACAACAGGCTTCCCGGAAGGGCAAGCGATCTCTTTACACGTATGAGCAAGGTTCCGCCTTTGAGCAGATTGTGCCTCCACATAAGAGACAGCAGGCTTCTGGCAAGCTTGCATCACCAGCCGTCGCTACCAACGCCCAGTTCGCGTTGCTCACCCCGCTGCAGTCTGACGAGGGTGTGACTGAAGGCGATCATATTCACCACGAGTCGACTGGTCATCCAGCTCCCCATACCTCGCATGCCCCAGCAGGACCTACTCCGAGCGATTCCGATCTTGGGGCTGAAGAGACGGCCCCACACCAAGATCACGGTCCTACTGAGCCTCTCCTATCGGGCTCGAACCCAGCGAACTCATCTGACGTCACGCACAAGAGCTTTTCTGCCTTCACCAACCTAGCCAACGAGCCGGACCATATGGACGACTATTTCAGTCGAATTGGTGCATTCAAGGACGAGAATGGCATCTGGTGGGTTCAAGGCCCTGATGGTGTCCCGCGTGACCCATTTGGAATGTTTTGAGTTCGGGGAAAACAAAGTCGTGCCCGTATACATAATGTGGTGCGATGATAGGGGTATTTGAGGAATCAGAGGAGTCCATGTGTCTTGAACGGACTGCAAAGTTCGAAGACCGAAAATCAGACATCGCGACTTGCGCATTCGCTTGAGGAGTGGCGCTAGACAAGTGCCTGGAAAAAGAGCAGTTGATCGCATGAAGTATGGTTTACGATTCGCAAGAGTGCGAGAAGGTGCAAATTTCTGGCAGCCAGGCCGTCCACCGCGGAGGTTCCGCTAGGTAGCATTGCAAATCACAACGCACGAATTCTTGACGACAGCAACACGTATCTCAACTGACACAGAGTATTCAGTGTGCAAAATCGTCGTGCGTGTCACTCTACTGTGCTTACCGAGAACCTGCTAGCTCACCTTGCAGGTATCGTGACAGAGCTAGTGTGCAGACTCCCGAGATTGATGCGGTGCACGATTAATGACTTGAACACGCTTTATGTAGCCTTTTGATTCAGAGTATCTGGCTCTCGGGTCACTCCATCTTGTCCCAGCCTTCAATGTGCGTTCGAATATTGTGGGCATGTTTCATATTTCCATGAATCGCTCATCACTCCTTCTCCGTGTCACGATGCGCGGTAACCCTGGAACATCATGCCAGCAAGTCTGGCTAGGAATCAGTTGGAGATGCTGGAAGGAAACGAAGCACACGTAAATCGTTTTCGATGATTGCTCGAAGGTGCAATGCTAACAAGCTTCTCATGCACTCTGGCTTTCTTCAGAATTAGTAAAAGCTAGTCGTGGTCCGCGGTGAGTACGTTGTAGATGCTTGGAACGGTATCCGGTTGATTCAAAACTTGTAGCACACACAGTTGGCGAGGTTCGTATGGCCTCTTCTTGGGCAAGTTGCATTGTGGTACGATAGAACAGATGTTCCAACTGCTGCTGCATCATCTCTAGTCAGCGGCGTGTTGCGTGACAATCGGACACTCTATCTCGAGCACACAACTGTAGTCTAGTTCTCAACGAATCGATGTTCATTTCTGCTTGGCTCCATATCACAGCGTCGAGAGCCGTATGAGTCAGCACTTGGTGCCATTGCTATACTCGTGGTTCGACATCCGGCCCAGCTATTGACCATAGCATTGCACGCCTTTATATTCTCTTATCTATTAATCATATCTCATACCCTCATATTCCCATCATCACCATCATCTAAACCAGTAACCCCTACTTCCTATCCCTTTGCGTCCTCCTCAACGTCGCATACATAACCCTCATCCTCAAACTCTGCAACCTCGTAAATTCATACATGCAGATATCAGTCGAGTAATCCATATAGTTATGAATTGGATCCACACCCCGTCGCTGGGGGCAAGTATCAGGATTCACAGCAGGACATCCGCGAGTAGCGTTCAATTGGTGAGGAGTATCAAGGACGTAATCTCCTGGACCGCTGCAGCCGAGACCATCTTCGCTGAAGGTGTGGAAGAGTCCGAGCCAGTGGCCGGTCTCGTGGACGGCGGTTGCACCGAGGTTGTAGGAGGGAGTTTCGCCGCCGGGCATGCTGCCTGCGAGGTTGACGCAGCCGTCGAGGACGCGTTGGGCAGCGGAAGCACGGGCTTCGGGGAAGTAGCAGAAGCCGAGGAGACCGCCTGGTGTTTGCATGTCAGTACATTGTTCTCTTTTCAAGAGATGGGATTGAGAAGACTTACTTCCCAGATCACTCAAAAAGTACAGATTGAGATCATCATAGCCTCCCTTCCTCAGCTTGGTCTTGTACTCCACTTCCAGAGGTCCATCGAGAGCAGAAGCCCACGCATCGTTGACAGTATAGTCGATACTGATCGTCTTGAAAGCAAAGCGTGCAGAAGCGTATGCCTCATTCATCACTCGCATCTGTAGCAACGATCAGCAGGAGTTGCACGCTCGGCAAACCCGAGACATTCCATACCTGCTGCTCAACCATCGCACGAGGATACAGACTGCTCTTGTTCTGAGTCGTGATGACATGCACATAAGTGTCGACAGTATATCTTGCTCTCGAAGCCTGACGAGCCGCAAGACTGTCAGCAGGCTCCGCGGTGGCCTCGTATCTCAGGTTCTGTGGTGCATTGTTGTTGGTAGTTCCACACTTCCGCTGCGCATAAGCACATGATACGGCCAAAGCCAAAACTGATAAGAACTTCATAATGGTACCTCAATCGAAGATATGTGTGACGAAGATGGAACAACCTTGATGGCAGCTAGAACCTTCTTATAGGAAGACCATGGCCTTGGTCCAACCCACATGCTAAAACGGTTGTAAGTTGCAACCGTTGCAGAGCACAGAGCAGATCTGCACGCCACTGACTGTCCACGATCCATGCCAAGGTTTTCAGCTGAAGTGGTGGAGAGGCGAGATGCTTGATCCGGTCACAGTGTTTGGTACACTTGTCTCAATACGGAAGGCAGTTAGGTCGATGGTCAATCAAGTGGTCTGGCTCGGGCTTGGCGAAGAATCCCTTGCGGAGCAAAATGCAGCTTGTATCGTAGCTCGACCATAGAGAGGGCTGCATGCTGTTCGCCGTCTTCGCCTCAAGCGTTTGTGGAGTTGCTTGTTAAGTCCAAATGCTTTTTGAGTTACCATTTCTGCCGTGTTTCGGATGCCAAGTGATAACGGTCTCTGAGCGTGCCACCGCGTGGCTGCACGCGAGCGAGCCACGAGGAACATGTGCACTCTGCCTTGATGTTCTGATGTTGGACATCTACTTCCAGATCATGTTGTCCGGAAGCCCCGAAAGGGTTGCTGAAAAGAATGATGGTCAAAGAACGGCTTCGGATTTGGAGTACTGGAAGGACGCTAGCGTTGCTCTATTTCTGTGGTTCCTCATGCTTGCTCGAAGTCTCGCTTCCTGCTTCCCTAGTTTCCAAAGGCACCGGCAATTTGTCATGTTCGATAGGCTCGTGATCGCGGACGACCAGCCATGTAGGCACGATAGCAGCTCCTGCAATCTCAGTCAGAGACAACGCACTCACAATCATGAAATGAAGTACTCACCCAGCAAAATAGTGTTGATAGCAAGCGGCACACGGCCACCCTTCCACTCCTGGGAATTGATCCCGTAAGACACCGCTTGCGCAAAACTTTCCTGTCCTCGCAGGATACCAGAGAAGCGAGCCATTTCCGAGATGTTGTCAGTCTTGGTGGATAACAGGTAGTACATCCAATTCTGAAGAGCTTGCTGGGAGAATTGCCAGAGGATGATCACGAAGAAGCCTTTCAAGAAGCCTGTGTCGACCCAATCATATACTGGTGCCTCATTCATACTGGTATAATGCTCTTGGACGACCCAGCCGTAGACCCAGGCGACGATGTGAAGACCGAAAACGTAGAAGAAGCCGTAGACAATTCGCTTCTTCACTGGCAGGCCTTTGTAGTCGAGGAGTGCGCTGATGATTTGAGATGAGATCAGACCGCCGATGTATTGACACAAGCCCATGAGCGCTCTTGCTCGCACGCCAAAGTAGTATGTCTGTACATGATGGTTAGAGCAAGTCATCGAAACGTATTCAGTGTTCGTGGTTTCTTACCTGGAAATTGCTAGCGTATTGATTGAAGTAAGCTGACCAAAAGACCGGTAGCAGTAGCAACAAATCTTTTCTCTTGCTGAGCTGCCAAAGCGCCTGGAACTCCTTCTTGAAGCTGCTCTCGGCTTTCACGATGACCTTGCTGCCATCTGCTCTTTGCACCTTCTCCGGCGGACTGAGTGCGAGTGCGAGTGGCACGGACAAGCATTGCAGAGCGACGAACACTAGATATGTCTGATATCCGACCTTGCCCTTCTTCGCAGCATGAGCGTCGTGATTGAGTCCGAGCACGATAGCCCCGCCCATAAGCGGCCCACCAGTTCTGAACCAGAGCCAGATGTTCATATATCGGCCTCGTTTTCCAGGTTCGGGATAGCCTAAAGCAACAGCACCTTCACTTGCCCAGAATAGTCCTGCTGACATTCCGCAAGTTGCAGCGCCGACGAGTACGAGCCAGACGGTGCCGTATCTGTTGTTGCAGTACAGACCTGAGGTACAATCAGCGTGAAAATCGAAGTGGAGGGAGTCCGAGTTTCTCACCCGCGCTGTAAACGGGAAACCCAATACTTCCCAACAGCAAAGTGTAGTTGAGCCCGATTCGGTTCGCGATAGGTCCTCCAAACAGACAAAGAATTCCCATAAGTCCAAAGACGAGCGCATTTGCTGCATTGACTAGATACGGCTCCTGGGCACCACCAGCTCCGAGCGAGTTCATGGCGTTCCACAGTCCAGGTGCCATGAACCCAACACCTCCAATAACGCAGGCATTGAAAAGGGTTGTGTGATACCATGTCCGGTGCTTCCTGACTTGTGGCTCCTGTGTAGGAAGAGTCTCTGCGATACTCGCAGTCGGCACCTTGGGCGCCACAGGTTCAGCCATGATGATTTCGAAGGCGTTCGCTCAAGAAAGGACAAGAACGATAAGCATAGCCTGGGAGCATGCTCGCAATAAGTACAAGCTTGTGCAAGCACGTAAACAGCATTTTGTTGCTTGGCATGGGCATGGTAGCATTCAACGCGGCAAAGATTTTGCAGTCTCTCCATAGCCTAGAGGTGCAGTTGGCGAGTGTTGAAGTCGCGAATTTGGACGCGCGATCACGACATCTGCAACTATCCTGGTGCGGACCCACTAAATCGGGTGGTGTGCTTCGAGAAGGTCTTTACCAGTCGGCAGAGAAACTGCATCTGTGAATCTGTCCGCGTCTCGAGGTGCGGTTCGTCGGCCGGCTCAATATTGTGCCAACAACGTGGCACCCTAGTTGCGAACGTGTTGACCAACAAACGTGCCGAAGGACTTGGAGTGATGGCGGGCAAACTTCGGCATGCCTCGAAGTCGTTGTGTAGCATCGGTTCGCTTGCATGGTGCAGTTCCCGAACGATGACCCGTGAAGAGGGCTGAGATGGTAAAGGTCATTGATTCTAGGTCTATGTGATGTACAAGTAAGTCATAATAATTGCCATCTATAGCTTTGGAAATCGCACGCGCAAGAATTGTGTCGGCCAGGCGATATCTAGGCCGAGTCGCCAGGCGACCTTTAGCACCCACTCGGGCTCTCGCATGAACTGTCGTGCAACCAAGATCAGGTCAGCCATAGGTTCCTTGTTGCCAGTCGCGTCAGTCATGGCCTTTGCAACCTCTGCCTCTTTCTTGATGCTATCACTGTCTTCTACTATGTCTCTGGCTTGCTCAGCTTCTGTGATGAGACCGACGGCTCCGATCAAGATCGTTTTGTTGGCGGCCTTGGCCTCTTTTCGGATCTGCGCCGCAATCTTGATCTGATAGTCTTTCGCGTTGAACGTAGTGATTCTCTGTTGAGGATGATTGCCCGCACTGGAGACGTCAATGAGGTCCACGCCAAGGTCTGCAACGATGTTCGTGAGCTTGATGGTACTCTCCACGTCCCAGGTGCCGTGTTGTTTCCCGATTTCTGTCTCCTCCATCCACTCGGTTGAGCTCAACCGGAGGAATAATGGCGCGCTCGCAGGGATGACTTTGCGAATAGCTTGGATGATCTCAATCACAAGTCGTGTGCGGTTTTCGAACGAGCCACCGTACTTGTCCGTGCGTCTGTTTGTTATCGGGCTCAAGAATTGGTGAATCAGATACCCGTGTGCACCATGGATTTCGAGAACATCACATCCAGCTCGAACGCTACGCTGTGCTGCAGAAGCCCAGTCTTGAACAAGCTGCTTGATCTCCGGGATGCTCAGCTCTCGTGGTGCATAGTACCCGCCTTGAGGGTCGTCACTTCTGATGCCATCCCACGTGAAGTCTTCGCCTCCGGAAGCCGAAACCACATCTTCAGGCCATCCGCCGGCTTCTTTCGTGGCTCGTACGCTCGCAGCCTTCTTACCAGCGGCAATGAAAGGAGGCATGGTGCTAGCCTTTCGGCCTGCATGCGCTAGCTGCATACCGCAGAGAGCACCTTGGCTGTGTACGAAGTCGGCCACCATTTTGATCCCGTCAATCTGGCTGTCTGACCAAGCGCCAGGGCAGTTGGGCGAGATGCGACCATTGGGCTGCACCCCGGAAGCTTCTATGAAGACCAATGAGGCGCCTTTCAAAGCGTAGTGACCAAGCGTGGCAACGTGGTATGGAGTCAAAGCGCCAATTTGCGGTCCTGTTTCTGCAGTAGAGTACTGGCACATTGGCGCCACCACGATGCGATTTCGAAGTGTCACACCACGGATCGTGAGAGGCTTGAAGAGTGTTGGCACTGGGGCATTCTTGTCGAAAGGTGTTCCCGGCGAATTGGTATGTTGAGGCGTGAAGTATGGTATGCCTGAGTAAGGCGTGTTGTACGAGATGGGAGCCATCTTCAATCTTTGATCAGTCGAATTCTCCCTGTGGGATCATCAATGCGATAGTAACAGGAGACTCAGAGTGGTCGTCAGCGAAGGATCTCGTACACTGGCCAGCTTAATACCCGGCTCGATCAATTTTGTTGATTGATCAGCAGGAACGCGACGCGACTTCAAGACCTCGGCAATTCCTTCTTGGTGATTGCCGACGCTGTCGCTAGATGGAGAGTGCAATGGCAACGGCCCATCAGATCAACCCAAGTTGGTGTTCAATTCACATCTCTGCGCGTGTCCATTTGGGCCATGTGAGCACACTTGCTTTTGCTGGTTCTGAGTTTCGAGAAAGAGAAGGTGAGATCGTCGGCACAGTCTAGACCGAGTCTCGCACGAGCCAGCGCCAAGTGCAGCTGGTCCCCACTTTCCGAGGGGTAGAACTCCATACAACAAACAATTCGACGACTCTTGAAGTGAACATGCCGTTCACAATTCCCATCTCCTTTCACGATTCTCGGACATGAGTCCCATAACAGTCCTGGTGACCGGCGGCTCTCGTGGCATCGGCCGTGCAACCGCGATCCTGGCTGGGAAGCGAGGCTGGAACGTAGGTGTGAACTACAAGGAGAATGCTCAAGCAGCAGAGATGACTGCTCATGCAGTAGAGTCCGCAGGCGGAAAAGCCATCGTTGTGAAAGGCGGTGTCGAAAACGAGCGGGATGTGATCCGCATGTTCGACGAGGTGGAGACGCACTTTGGTGCGATCAATGCCGTTGTCGTCAACGCAGGCATCACGCTACCTGCCATGACTCTTGCCGATATGGACATCAACCGACTCAGGCAAATGTTTGATGTCAATGTCCTGGGAGCTTATATGTGCGCACGCGAGGCTGCGAGACGAATGCCAACCAGCAAAGGAGGTTCAGGCGGCAACATCGTATTTGTCTCTTCTGCGGCGGCGAAGCTAGGTGAGGAGTACATGACTCTGGGGAGTATAGCTGCTGACATCGACAGGTGGTCCAAATGAGTATGTCGATTATGCTGGCTCCAAGGGAGCCATTGATACTCTGACAGTCGGACTTGCAAAAGAGCTTGGCACTCAAGGCGTCCGTGTCAATGGAGTCCGGCCTGGCCTTATCAATACGGAGATACATGCAACGACTGGTGATCCGGATCGAGCTGACCGACTTGGCAAGACCACGCCCCTTGGACGTGCTGGTGAAGCTGAGGAAGTGGCTGAAGCGATCATTTGGTTGCTCTCCTCGGCTTCGTCGTACGTTACTGGCACTGTTCTCGACGTGACTGGAGGTCGGTGAGGTTGATAATCTTCAGTTCAGCTTACTATTGATGCGCAGGATGCGGATCTCTTGTCCGTATACAAATTCAGGCGTTGCAGATTGAAGCAGCGTCGGGAAGGATTTCAGCTCCGAGATATTGCCAAGCCTCCTCACACCTGAGCTGATATGACATCGGCATCGGAGTGCCTTTGGTTGTGCTGAGATGCGCCTACATATGCGTCCTGACGCAGGTTCGATATCGGCTTTCGTGAAGGAAGCTTCTATTCTGGTGGTCAGCAGCACTTCCGGTTGGTAGCCATCCGACGCAGGTCTTCCGGAGCATGTACATAAGAACAACACCACATGCGCGAGTGTCCACTTGTCGGCCTATTGACATTGCAGATTGTGATAGAAGTCGTTCACGATGTCAACACCAAAACGCCTCTCGCCCTCATGCCAGCAGGTCGTTCGCGAAGAACTGGGCGGCTCACCATCAACGACGAAAGTGACAGTCAGATCATGCCTCGCAGACCCCGACTTGAGCCCAGTTGTGCTGGCCCACAAGTGTAATGACTGCGTCCTCACACCCTCCGGCCTCTACTCTGACATGGTCCTCACTGTCGCCAGCCACATCCACCGCGCCTACGAACCCGACGCCGAAGTCCCAGGCATAAACGTCAGCGACCTTCAAGTCCACAAACCCCTCATCGTCAAAGACCCAAGTAATCTCGCGTCCCTCTTCATCGAGATGGAGGTCAAGGCCTCTTCCAATCACACAATAATCTCTACCACCCTCCACTGCACCTTCCACTCCACCACCGCAACCGGCACACGTCTCCAAGAAATGGGCCACTGTACCGCAACCTACGAATCCTCAGCAAACTGGCTCCAAACCTGGTCACCTTACACTCCAATAATCCTCAACCGCATATCCTCCCTCCAGAAAGCCGCGATTAAAGAGAACAACCTCTCAGTCCAACTAGTCCAGCGCACAAAAGTCTACAAACTCTTCTCCTCCTTTGTGCAATACGGCCCCAAATACCAAAACATGTCCGAAGTCATTTTCGATACTCGAACATTGGAAGCTACAGCCACAATTGACTTGCTCCATCTTGACTTCCAGAAAGACTTTCTCGGACCTTACCTTCTCGATGCAACAGGCCACTTGAGCGGATTCGTGTGTAATGCCGTGGAGAAAGATGGGGATAAATTCGCGTATATCAATGGTGGCGTGGGAGCGATGAAATTGAGCAGCAAATTCCAGCCGCAGAGGGTGAAAGAGGGGAAAAGTGTTCTGCAGAACTATGTCCAGATGAGGATTCTGCCAAATGACAAGACGGTTTTGCAAGGTGACGCTTTTGTTTTGCAGGATGAGGAGATTGTGGGTGTTTGGGAACAAGTGAGATTTAAGAGGATTCCGAGGAGGGTTTTGGATGTTTTCTTGCCGAAGCCGAAGGCGGCAGGGAAGAAGTGAGAAAGGATCTTGGAATTGCAGCACATAAGGTATCGCAATACGTTGGGCGGTTTAACTTCCTTCCTCTTGCGTCCATAGCTACATTGTAGGAGGAAGCAGGTTGGCCGTGCTGGAAGGACAAAGCCGGAAGGACCCGTCGCTGCCCGCTGCGTATTTAGTCGCTGCCTTCGTCGCTACGTAGCTATCTATCGAACAACCACCCACTACCACCACCACCACTTGCTGTAGGACTTCGATCATTTCTTATTGCTCCGCATTACAAGAGGCGCGTCCGCGCGCCAAGTCCGCATCTAACCAGGATGACCGATGTGAGTCCCGGCCTTCCCGATCTCTCTCGTGCATCTGGTGCATGACTAACCCTCCCGAACTATCCGTACCTCGTCCCTGGCAAAGTCTCTGGAAATTAAACACAATTGCTACCAATCACCTGGAGACACATGCTGCTGGCACCCATACAATGTAGGTCTGTTCAATGCAGCAATCCGTATTAGTACGACCGAGGGCACTGCGAAAGGCTGCACCGTGGAAGATCATGCGCCCAGTACAGCATTGCGATTGTTCAAGTAAGTTCCGGATCTGCCGCGTTTGAGAGGAATAGTCTCAGTGGCTCAGCCTTCGCTTCGCCGACCAATTAGCAGCAAGCTGCCGGTCTTGCCTACGGCCGTGCCCCCGAAGGGGATTAGCGCGTGGCGGTGCAGTCTGATGGCTGAGACTATAAGATGGATGTTTGGATCCCACACGACATGACAGGTTCAACCACGTACAGGGCCAGGATCAAGAGCTTCCGAAACACCCAGATCATCTCATGCACAGCCATCACAATACAATGTAGGCACTCAATCTCACTTTGACTTATGCTTTCACTTCACCTGTTGCTATCCCGCTTCTTACCTTCTACTTTTGCGCCACATTGACAACATGGCTCACTCGCTCGCCACTGTTGTTCTGGCTGCTCAGCTGGCGTCAGCAGCTCTTGTCACTGAACCTTTGCAATACGTCGATCAGCTGGTAGGGACCCAGAATGGAGGTATGCGCGTGGCGAGTCGATACTTGAATGCAGCAACTGACTTGCGCAGGTAATGTCTTCGCTGGAGCGTCACTCCCATATGGCATGGCGAAAGCTGTCGCCGACACCGACAGCGATTCCAGGCAGGGCGGCTTCACCACTGATGGCGCCAATATCACTGGCTTCTCTGGCATGCACGACTCTGGAACTGGTGGCAATCCTTCGTTGGGCCTCTTCCCGCTCTTCCCTTTCTCCAGCTGTGAGAAAGATGAGATCAACGGGTGCGAGTTCCCCAAGAAAGATCGCAGCGAACCTTACGTCAACACCTCGCTCAAGGCCTCGCCAGGTTACTTCAGCATCGATCTTCAGAGCGGCGTCCGTGGTGAGATGACTGCCGCGTTCCATACTGCACTTTTCCAATTCACGTTTCCTGAGAGTGGAAGTGGCAGTCCGGTCATCTACTTGGATTTGTCAGATCTCTCCGACTCGCGTCAGGATAATGCCACGATTTCTGTCGAAGACTCGGGAAGGATGACGGGTTATGGTCGTTTCGAGCCATCGTTTGGACAGGAGAAGTACACTGCATACTTTTGCGCCGACTTCAAGGGTGGGGCTGTCAGAGATACAGGTGTGGTTGTCAACAGCCGTGGAAGTGCGGACGTGAAGGATTTGAAGATCTCCCGCGGCATCAATGGATTTCCACTCCCTGGTGGCGGGTTTGTGCGATTCTCAGACAGGACACCTGTCATTGCAAGAGTCGGATACAGTTTCATCAGCAGCGAACAGGCGTGTCAACTGGCGGAGAGCGAGATTCCCGACTTTGCTTTTCAAGCTACGCAGAAGTCGGCTGTGGATGCGTGGACTGAGAAGATCAGTGTCATTTCGGTGGAGACGAATGATGTGGACGAGGATACTCTGAAGAACTTTTACTCAGGTGAGGTCGGACTGAGATTGGGTGTGAAGCGAGCTGACATGTTGCAGGTGTATACCGCACTTTCATTAATCCTCAGAACTACACTGGTGTGCAGCCAGTGGTGGACGCTAATACGATATACTTTGATAGCTTCTACTGGTGAGCTATGCGTGTGGGAGGTAAGCGGAGTTTGGACTAACGGATCGCAGCATCTGGGACCACTTCCGATCTCAATTTCCCTTTTTGGTTCTTGTCGATCCTCTTGCTATGGAGCAGATTATTCAGGGCTTGCTGACACTGTACGATATTCAAGGCTGGCTGCCAGATTGTCACATGTCACTCAGCAAAGGATACACCCAAGGCGGCAGCAACGCAGATGTGGTCATGGCCGATGCTTACTCCAAGCTCAACTCCACCAACATTGACTGGAACAAGGTGTACGAGGCGGTGGTGCGAGATGCTGAGGAGGAACCATACGGTGAGCAGTTCAGAGACAGTATGAAGAACTTGCTAACATGTAGTAGACTGGTGCTGCCAAGGACGTGGCGGTCTCGACAGCTGGAAGTCCCTCCATTACATTCCCGTTGAAGACTTTGACTACAAAGGCTTTGGCACTCACACTCGCTCCATCTCTCGCACATTGGAGTACAGCTACAACGACTACTGCATCTCCACCATCGCTCAAGGACTCGGCAAGCAAGGTGATGTCGAGAAATATCAGCAGACCAGCGGCAACTGGCGCAACCTCTTCCGTGCAGACCAAGAGTCGAATTTGTTCAATTCTTCGACCAGCACCGGGTTTACTGGTTTCTTCCAGCCCAAGTATCTCAACCAGACCTGGGGTCGACAGGATCCGCTCTACTGCTCCAACATTGATACCTCTCCTACGAAGTCATGCAGTCTGCAGAATACAGCTTCGGAGACGTACGAGTCCTCGATTTGGGAGTACTCGTTCTATGTGCCTCATGATATGGCACAGCTCATCGCCACGCTCGGCGGCCCGGAGACGTTTGTGCGCAGACTGGAGTACTTGCACGACCAGAACATCACCTACATTGGGAACGAGCCTTCTTTCTTGACGGTCTACCAATATCACTACGCCGGCCGACCTGCTCTCTCTGCTACACGTGCGCACTTTTACGTGCCTCGGTTCTTCTCCCCAACGCTTGGTGGTCTTCCCGGGAATGATGACTCTGGGACCATGGGCGCTTTCCTGGCCTTTACCATGATGGGTCTGATACCGAACCCGGGACAGAATGTGTACTTCATCATCCCGCCCTTCTTTGAAGAAGTGAGGGTCAAGCATCCTGTGACGGGGAATACGGCGGTTATCAGGAATGTGAACTTTGATGGGGCCAACTATGAGAATGTGTACATTCAGAGTGCGATGCTGAATGGGGAGGATTATACGAGGAATTGGATCGGGCATGAGTTCTTCACCGAGGGCAAGGAGTTGGTGTTGACGTTGGGGAGGAATGAGAGTCGGTGGGGGACGAGAGTGGAGGACTTGCCGCCGAGTCTGAGCGAGTATCAGTTTTAGGGAGTGGCGGTGGCGGTATTGTAGTAACACAGTAATTCGATGATGTTCTGGCTGTTAGCCCGTTCATAGAACAAATCCTGCTGCTGAAATGTGGCGTGTCTTTTGTGGCTTGCTTCTGTGCTGTCAAGCAACACGGATTCCAAGGAGCTTTTGAAGCGAGCTTACAGGCTGTGAGTAGCATACGCATGCAAGGTCTGTCATCGGCGCGCAAATGCTAAATGCGAGAGCACTCGACAGGCCTTCGTTTTCCGTGGCACTCAGCACTCCCACTTGTAGACCCAAAGCCAACGTGATCCGCTAGAGATGAACTCGGATAGAGAGAACGTGCGAGGTGCCTCGATCGGTCCGCCTATGTGCAAGCTGAACATCGCTCGCAATTTCTGGCAGGCGACTTGGAAAGCTTGCGGAAGCGTTCGAGGATCTTCGTTAAAAAGGCTCGCCCTCGAAAACAAAAGTCCCGAGGCTGCCTGCGCGTGTAGTCGCTGCGTGCCGGACTTGAAAGGGATTCATATCGCAGGAGGTCGCTGGAGGTCGTTAGAGGGTAGCATGTGCGAACAAGATCCGGCAATAAAGTAGCGCCAGACCGAGGGTGGCATCGGCGACTTGTTAGGTGCCGTGGATGGGCGCGGCTAGAGGAAGCTTGGACGACCAGAAGAAGCTTAGACACTATCCGTGCTAAATGCGAAGCCTTACGCAATGCGGGACGCGTAGGCATGCTCTCGCTACAATATAAGCCATTCGCATATTCAGCGCTCTACATCCCTAAACATCTGGCACCGTAGTCGGCTTCGTCTGGCTCTACGTATGCACACTGCAGTATTGCGGTTACTGCTTACGAAATCACTACTCGTAGAGGATAGACGTGCGACAACGTTAAAAGCAACCGCATACCGCTAAACCGCGCGTTAGAATAAGTTAGCCGCTGCTTATACTTGTAGCAGCAATTACGCTCTAGGCATTACCGCAATATGTTCCTGCACTAGACCGCTAGTTTTAGATTAGCAGAATCGTATTCTAAGTATAGCGGAAGTGCTAGAGG
>PNEN01001686.1:0-31133 GCA_002933655.1 Cercospora berteroae
CTTCACCGCCAAGAATCACGTGGTCAGGGTGGCTACGTAATTCAACACAATGCTGCTGCCAGCCTGCAGGTGAGAGGCATCGGCCGACGGCAGGCACCGGCCACGTTGTGCGATTTCTGTGGGCTCGGCCCGGGGCATCTCTGCGAACGGCATGTTGAGCTGTTGATCTGCTGGGAAGAGCAGCTCGTCCGACGACGCCTTGTGTGCAAGCGAGACGCGCACAGCCCCCGACCCTCACGTGCACGCCAGTAGCGCGGCACACATCGAGTCTTGGCGTTGATGATGACGTTCGTCGACCGATCCCTGATTGTGCGAGAACATGATTCGGCAGTGCATTGGAAGGCTCCTCATGTCGCGGTGCGCGACGTGGAGCAAGACGGCAAGTATTGAGATCTTTGTTGCAGCGTCTGCTCTCATTGTAACAACCACCACCATCGCATTGCTCTCGCACCCGTCCCGTCCGCTGAGCTGCGGTACCAGCCTTCGGGGCACACCGCACACCGACCTGCAGCAGCAGCTGTTCGCCACACGCGCGCCATCTCGATTCTCACATATAGCCCCCAGGACCGTATTTGCGGTGCCGTCTGCGACGACGCATCGAGTGCGCTGGACGTCCGCGACGCGACATTGCACGGGACGACTTGCGGGACATTGGTTGGTTGATGAACGTCTCTCGAACCTCTGAAACCACTGGCGGCTCCTGCTTCCTCCGCCGAGGATAAGCTTCTCGTATTGTCACTTGCAGCAGTGCGTGTGCTCCACCAACATTAGCGCACGCCAGACCAGGGAATGGGACCGTCACCAAGGACTTCTGTTTTTCGTGAGCACCTGGATTCCGAACCTGTTTCATCACTGCACACTGGCAAGAAACGCGCGAGGCCTACGCCGAGCGTGCGCTTCCGGAGCAAGGACGACGTGCGAGTCGTGGAGCAGTACGACGATGCTGTTTCCAACATAGGTGGGGAGTCTCACCACAACACGGAATCGCGTCACGACGAGCAGGCACAGCCCTTCTCTCCACCACCGACCATTTCTCCAGCGCACATTCAGTCACCACTACCGGTGCGAAACACCTCTAACATGTATCGCTTGGCGGTGTTCACCTTCTTGCTCGTCGCAGTCGTTCCCCTTCTGCAGAGCACCTCATTCTTTGGACACGCCGCTGTCCTCCAGCCTGTCCGTGGCAGTGTACTGCCGGCGCGAAGCGAGCTACGGACTCTCGAACGCAGAGCGGACAGCCCGACAAATGTTTGCTTCAGATGGGCTCAACAATCCGCGCTCGTCAATGGAACGCTGTACACGTACGGCGGCCAAGCAACGACAGAGCCGGGACAGGATAGCGATGCATGGAACAACTACTTCTTGTCATGGGACTTGACAAAGACATGGCAAATAGCGAATCCGCTCTTGACGGGGCGTGCACAGCCCTCTGGCCCTCCAAACGTTAGTCTTGGATACCTGTGGAGCTCTCGAGAAAGTTTATTCTTGTACGGCGGTCAATACTCATGGAAGCCAGCTGTGGCACCAACAGCATACTCTACGTGGGAGTATGCCATTGCCGACGACGAATGGATCGAGCACAACCAGCCTGTGACATCGTCGGGCCCCAGTGCGCCGAGTAATGATGATCCAGTACAACGAGCTGCTGAAGGAGCGGGAGCAAACGTGCCTTCTCTTGGACGTGGCTTCTACTTTGGAGGGCATCTGGATTCTTACACTACAGAAGGATGGAGCAACACTGTTCCCCGTGTCTACTTGCAGTCGCTTCTCGAATTCACGTTCCCGGGAGCCACCAACAACCAAGTCGAGTCGCTGTCAAACGACCGGGCGGCAGGCTCAGATGGTGTCTACCGCAACGTCACGGAGGGCGGTCAACAGGCCCAGGTTGGCTTCACGCAGCGCGCTGATGGCCTGCTCATCTATGTGCCAGGCTTCGGCGAACAGGGTATCTTGCTTGCCATCGCAGGTGGTACCAACGAGACGTTCACGCAAATGAACAATATCGACGTGTACGATATCGCAACCAGCTCGTGGTATATCCAATCGACATCTGGTCCGACGCCTGAGATTCGTGTCAACCCATGTGCGGTCATTGCTGCCGCACCGGATGGGACTTCGTACAACATCTACATGTTCGGAGGACAGAACCTCATCCCATTCGGAAACCAGACACAATTTAACGACATGTGGATACTGACGTTACCGTCTTTCACTTGGATCAGAGTCGACACTGACGATCAGAGCGTACCTCCCGGACGATCCGGACACACGTGCAACATCTGGGATGCACAAATGGTGATGGTAGGAGGATACACAGGAGATGGAACTTTGACTTGTGAAACGCCAGGCATTTACGTCTTCGACGTGAGTGCGCTGCAATGGGTCAACCAATTCACTGCATTGTCAGCTGGAGCCGATGACGATTCGCGCACAGCCCAGAAATCTGACAGCGGTGATTCGACTGGCTCGAACAATCCGTAAGTTGATCCACTGTGCACTTTTGCATGGTACTAACATTCCCAGATTCAATCAACAGCCAGCACAGAAGTATAGCGTTGACTCTCCTGGTGGCCTCGAGGGCTCATATGGGTACAAAGTCCCCCAAGCTGTCATAGACGTCGTGGGTGGAAACGAGAATGGTGGCGCAACTCTGACAACACCCGTCAACACCGCTACAGCCGGTCCTCTCGCAACAGGGAGGCCGATCACCTACACCAATGCCGATGGCAGTACATCAACTTCGAGTCCAGATTCCAGAGGCGGTTCCAACGGCGGCGGCAATTCTGGACCCAACATTGGTGCCATCGTAGCAGGCGTCATCGCTGGCGTGTTCTTCATCATTGCCTGCTACCTCGCTTTCTGTGCCTACGTGTACAGAAAACAGCTCCAGCTCTACAAACGCCACGTGGAGATGAGCCAAGCTGCTGCACGAGGTGAGAAGACTCCAGCGATTCCAGGACTCCTCGGAACCAACGCCGATTACTCGACCGGGAAGAACACGCCTTCAGACCCAAGTCGCTTCGGAGGGTCTCTTGGCAAATGGAACACCAACAGCGAAGCCGGACGAGTGAGCGGAAGCGGGCATAGTCGCAACGAAAGCGGTTCTAGTAGTCGTGGCGGGACAGGCGTCACTGCGGCTGGCTATAATGCTGTTAGGAGGAATAGCGATGCCAGTGATGGCGAAGAAGATTTGCTGGCGGGGCAAGAACCTACTTTTGTGGGTGTCATGCTCAATCCGAGAAGGAGCTTGAGAGTTATCAATCGTGATTAGATCGACAGGTCTCTGACTGATCATTTTCCAAGGTGTATTTGGAGCACAGGACCAGCGATTGTTTGTACAGATTATGTTGATGACAAGAAACGGCAACAGAGACAGATCGGTTAACAGCATCGAGCGTAGCATGGTAATGGATAATCTTGTATTATTGGTTTGACTACTTGTGTGTTTGCGAAGCTCTCAGCCTCACACCACATCTTATGTGCTGAAAAACTCATGGTCGTCACTGCCTTTGAGCTGGACGTGCGTAGCCTTGGCGTTTGGCAGCTTTGCGGAGGGAAGCTGTCATCGGTCCCTTTACGCTACGGAAAGACACTTCTCCTCACAACACAGCATACAACGTACAATTGAATCACAAAATGCCTCTTGGAAGAACTGCACTGCGAACAACAAGACTCTGACATCACAGGAGGAGTTGTTCGGACTTGCCGGACCACGCTGCGGCAGATCGGCTGGAAGCCTGAACGCCTCCGAAATTCAATTTTCGGCCACTTTCTGGCGCCCAACATCCCAATCGAGGGTCCGCCAATCGCTTTGAGATATCCCACTGACGGGACTCGAGCTCTCGTGTCCCGATGAAGTGTCAGCTCGTGCTCTTTGAGCTTCCGGACGAGCGGTGTTACACAAATCCCAATAGTGGTCTTTTTAGCATTTCAAATTGGGGCAATGCGGCCAACCTATCAGATATGTTGGAACGAATGTGTAGAGGGAACAGCACTAACGGCTTTTGCTTAATGCATTGCAGATCGGTAGAGATGGACGTAGAGCGCGAACCATAAAGAGAAGCGAAGATTCCTTCGTCACTGCTGCGGTTACCTTCGTCAACCACCTTGTTCTCTATCAGTCGCAAGGATGAGCTTCAAGACTTTTGCTGCACTCTTTCTCACGGCTCAGCTGGTTGCTGGCGGTCCTGTGTACAGTCGTGATGCGGAGGTCCTTGAGCAGAGACAGGCGCCGCGGAATCACAATGATTTCAGCTGCCGGAGCGCCGCGCATCCGAATCCTGTAAGTCATTGGCAAGCCATTTTGTCGACTGGCTGGCGCTGATACCTGAGCAGGTGATTATTATGCATGGTCTGGGCGCGACCTACTACGAGGACCTCAACTATCTTGAATCATACTTGAAAACTCAGGACTTCTGCACATTCTCCATTACTTACGGGGACTACCCAGGCTTTCCATTTGTGGGTGGACTGGAGTACATCAACAAATCTTCCGTGGAACTTGCAGACTTTGTACGTGAGGTGCAGACGAAGACTGGCGCCGCCAAAGTCGACTTCGTGGGCCATTCCGAGGGCGCCTTCCAGTCCTTATACGTGCCGAAGTTCACAGGCGTCGCGAATATTGTGCAAAGAGTGGTCGCAATCGCACCTCCAACGCATGGCACGACGTTCGGAAATCTATACACCTTGAGCTACATTGGAGGCAACCTTACAAAGGGACTCGTGGATACAGTTCTTGCAAGATTTGGCTGTAGGGCGTGCACTGATCTGGTAACTGATGGAGGTGCGGTTCAACGGCTCACGAATGGACCAATTGCTCAGCCCGGAATCAAATACACCATCCTGACGTCGAGATACGATGAGTTGGTCACACCTGTGGAGACTGCATTCGTCAATGAGCCCGGAGTTGAGAATCTCTTCGTCCAAGACTACTGCCCTAACGATCCAGTTGGGCACATTGGCGAAGCATACGACCGGAATGTGTGGGCAATTGTCCAGAATCGACTGAGCGATAACCCGGCTGGACCAACTGTTTGCGTGAAAGGCTCGCCCGGAAAATAGATTGTCAATCGCCATATGTAGCTGGAATCCACCTATATGTCTATTGGCAATTCAAGGTGCTGCCTGTCTTGCAGTCTCGCATTTTCGGAACTTCTCCAGCTTTGCGTGGTACCATGCACGTCGCTCTTTGCAGATTCGGCAATTGCTATTGGCCTATTCCACCCTTGTTGGCTCTCTCGGAAGGGCATCCCATGGAAGCAGAACGGATACCGTTGTCAGCGTAAATCGACAACAGTTGTCACAGTTCGCCGAGGGATCCGTGATCGAAGTAAGACCGCATTTCCCTGCGCTGTCACACCCTTAACTCCGCATCTTCTAAGCAAGAGTTCGTAAACGATACAAATATCATGAAACCGATTCAACTCCCCACGATCTCCATGTCTCGGGTTCGGGAGTAGGGCTGGAGATGTATCACATGCTCCGTGAGCGCCAGTGGCCCTAACGCGAAATGTGCACCCAAGTCCGTTTCGAACAGATTATTTCTGTCTTTTTGGTCACACTGCATGCATGCCCGTTCAATACTCGCGCACCGCTGTCACAACCAGAGATGCTCTGCAAATATTCGATCGATGATGGGATGTTTAGTCCGCGAGTCAGCACGTGCAGCATTTCAGCGCCATTGCGTCGTTGGATCTTCCAGCCCAGGACCCTGAGGCTCGAACATGCACCTGCATTACGTGCATAGAACAACCACACAACCACATTGCACTACTTTCCTCTACCTCTCCCTGCACACCTTTCCGCTTTACCCCACGAAAACCTGAAACAATATGGGAGACAGTGGAGTTTCGTCAGGCAGTCCGACGACTTTGGACATTACTGCACCACCGCCAGATGAATTATGCATGACATTTACTGCTGCAGCTTCAGCTAGCAATAGCTCCAAGAGCTTCGTAACACAGACAAAAGGACCAGATCTTCTTGCTCTACCACTTTCAGCTGGCATCACAGTCTCAGGCGAACTGGTAGACGACCCCAGTACCATCACAGCACCTTTCCTCCCCGGCGACATCATACTCGCATGTCTAATCCCACCACAACCATGCCTCCTCTCCGCTCACGAAGATTCTCTCCGTCTCCGAATACCAACAATTTCCGCTCTCGAATTGCCAGGTAGCATGCTCCCTGAAACCGGTTGCGCCTACCTCACAGCCCTCATGACCGGCGCCGCAATCCTCAAAGAACAACTCCACATTCCCATCATCCGAACGCCTACCGCGTCTCCTACACCCGCAGAAGACGGCGGAGTCGAAAGCTACAACAATAAACGCATACTCGTCGCAGGCGGAGAAACAGATCTCGGAGCTGCGTTTGTGCAACTCTTACATCGCGCTTTACCAGATGCGAAGATTTATACGACTTGCACGGAGACAGAAACCGATTCTGAGTCTACTGCTGCGATATTATCTCAACGTCTAGTGCATATGAAAGGTCTCGGAGCTTCGAATTCCGCGGATGGTGATGCGAGAGATCTTACGGATCGACTTTCACCGAGTTTCGATATCATGATCAATGCGGTGAAAGACTCAGACGTTCGAGGAGATGTCATGGAGCTTTTGGATGGGATGCAGAGATTTGTGGATTGTGGGACGTTGGATGTGGAGAAGGCTGTTGTGAGCTTTTTGGAAGAGGAGCCGGATTGTGTGACTTCTTTGCATGAGATGTTGATGCAGGCTGCTGGGGTTTTTGAGATGGAGGAGAAAGAGGAAAAAGTTGAGGGGGAGGTGGAAGGGAGAGATCTGGTTGGTGAGGAGAAGAAGTTGGGGCTTGAGAGGGAGGATTCGGGGAAGTTTGTGGATTGATACTGGGTACATGGGATCTCTCTGGCGTTTTCGAGGTGGAATTTGGTCATTGGCGTTCGAGCGGTTTCTTAACATGCTAATAGTTCTGATGACGAAATGGACGGCTCGACAGCACGATACCCATAGCAACGAAATGGCATGAAGTATGGCAAAAATTTGAGCTATTCCCTGTTGCAACTCATGTTCATGCCCGCTTCTCTTCGCTCATGCCACCCACAAAGCAAACGCTTCTCAATCCAACGGAATTCGTCATCATAGCTCCGTGTCAGAGTGATCGTCCAAGACTCGCCCCAAGGCCGCCTTGCCTATACCACAGCTCCACTCCAATTCACGCACACCAAACATCAAACATCACGCAACCTTCTCCTCAACCACATGCCCATACTGATCCTCCATCGCCGCCAAAATCGCCCTATCTTTCGCCAAAATCGCCTCTTGAGCCGCGATTTTCTCTCGCAACATCGTCAAAAGCGTTTTTTCTTTCTGTTTGATGTACACATTTTCCGCGGCTTTTTCTCTTCTTGTCCAGGAATCGCCTGCTGCTTCGCCGCCGGAACGCACGGAGCCTATGTCGCCGTCGGCATGATGGAGAGTCGGGGAGGTGGCGAGTGGTCTGAGGAGCGAGGACTTGATTGTTTTGTGGAGAATGGGGCTTGGGCGCGGGCGGGTGAGGAGGGTTTTGGTTAGTGGCATGTTGTTGAGATGGAAGTGGTTGTTGGGTCGGTGGTATGTTGGGTTCTTCTGATGTGTTTCTGGGGAAGCGTCTCAAGTGATGGTGAACTGGAACTGATTGAGAGTGAGGTCTGTAATCACGGACATGCTGAGCAACGAGGTCTTGCATTGAAGCGGTGTCGTGGTGCAATGAATCCCTCACGTCTTGGATCCTGGAGCTGTTTACGTACTGGGTAGAGCTTTGAAGCTCACAGCGACCCCTGTACCGGTACGGGGAGTACATGCAGAGTATTTCAACAGTCCACGTGCATGGCTGTCTGTAGGTAAGAAGGTCTTGAAGAATAGGACGTTCATATGTAAGCTGAAATGCAAACAAGCGTTGCTGTCGAATCTGCATTCTCGCATAATCCATGTCATCTGTCTTATAGTAGGTGTAGTCTGCCGTTATCGTTCGTGATTCTTTCGTTCAGGTCAACTTTGTTGTAAATCCAGCCACCTCGACCGTCGCCCAATTCAGCCTCCAGACAATTGCCATTGTCGGTCAGTCGTATATGCCTAGCACTGCCTGCAAAGTTCCCGCCTCTTGCCCAGTGCATCTTGCCATTGGTATTGGTAAAAACATCATTGAGATCAATGGCGGTGCGCTGAAAATGACCGCGCACGTCAGCGGACTCAGCTACTAACGTTGACCGACCTTCAAGATAGACGTTGCGAGAGCTGGCATGGAAGTTTCCTGCTGGAACGGACGTACCCTTCTTCTTTTTCTTCTTGTCTTTGCTGGAGTCGGAGTCCGATGAGCTAGAAGAGCTCGAGCTGCTCGAGCTTCCACGTCGAGAATGGTGTGGTTTGTGCTCCTTATATTTCTTGTCCTTTTTGCCTTTCTTCTTGTACGCATCCTCGAGCATGGATCCGGCGACTGCGCCACCAATGGTTCCAATAACACCATGGTTCATCTTGTGGCCACCGTAAGCTCCAGCAGCGCCTCCGGCTAATGCCCCCACAAGGCCACGATCTTGCTCACTTGCTCCAGGTGGGTAGGGGCCGGACGGGCTGTAGTATCCAGATGCATTAGGCTGGGCATAAGGCTGGTCAAATTGGGATCGGAAGTTGTCGACCTGGCCGCTAGGCTGCTGCATGTGATGCGGAGGGTATTGCTGCTGTTTTCCGTACGGAGGATAGTCCTGTGGTGGCGTTGGACCTCCGTACTGTTGGTTATACTGTCCGGGCGCTGGGGTGTAGCCGGGCGCCGGACCAGACTGGTAATTTTGATGTGGTGGCTGCTCTTGTGGCCCGTCGTGTGAATATTGCTGGTATGGCTGGTCATTTCTGCCGTAATACGATTGTGCAGAGCCTTGGTTGTCTCCGTATCCTTGATTGCTACCCGGGCCTGGGTACTGCTGATACTGTTGATTATAGCCTTGGCCTTCTCCGGGAGGGTAGTTCCCATACTCTTGCTGCTGCTGTCCACAAGCTGGCTGTGGAGGGGTTCCGCCGTAGGCACTATTGCCTTGCGGCCCGTCGTAGGTGTTTCTCGTCATTGTAAAGAAGCTGCTGTGAAACTTCAGTGCTATGCGTCGACTTCAGAAGAGCTCAATCGAATGTCACAGATCCGAGGATGTCGTCTGAGCAAAGAGGAGGATGAGGTGGCATGATGGACTAAGTACTAGTTCGAGCTCGTTAGCGATAGCTGAACAGCGGGAGCACAGCCTCAGCGGGCTGAACTCAACAGGTGAAGCAGCAGCCATCGCGGATAGAGAGTGCCGGCGAGGTCATTCACAGCGAATGGAGCTCCATGGTTCAGCTGTGTCCTCTGCGCACAGCGTATTCATGTTCTTGCGCCACGCATCCCGACAGCAGAGCGGGTGAGATGATGACGGACGGCGGTGATGCGACGAGGCGACGCGAGGGGGAAGAACGTGGCACAGCATCTCGGCTCGGATCAACCACACTACCGGAAGGTTGGGCAGCGACCACCCGACTCCTTCACGCCAACTCCAACTCCTGCTTCTACCAGCATGACAACATGCTCAACTTGGACACCTGCAGTACCTATAGAGCCTGCTAGATGCTTCTCGATCTGAAACTGTACACTGCTCTGAGGTAGCCAGTGTTCGAACGCCAGGAACGAAATCTTTCACGCCGATCAGAGTTACGAAACAAGGAGTTTATCAAGGCAGTGAAGTATCAGAACACGGCTTCCACAGGAGAGCATGACTACCAGTAGACATACTGTGTGGAGAAGCAATCTGCCATCGATTTTCGTCTCGGTCGGGGCACTGACGCTGACGATTCCCAGCAGCGGCGAGCATTGGTAGTAACGAGCAGGCACGGCCACTTTCTCAATCACACTCACAAGAATTCCTTGGGAAGGAAGTGCCATTGGTCTACTCTCAGAATTTGCGTCCGCTACGATTTGATTATATAAGCACGTAACTCCGACTATCAGCTTCACCTCAGAACTGCAACAGTCGGAAATGTCATGAACGAAAGGCACTGGAGGAGTTGTGAAAAGCCGTTCGAAGATCAAATCAGGGGATCATGCGCTCACCAGGCTCAACGACTCTGGTGACCACTCGTAATGACTAGTGTCATGTTTCACACGACAGCGAGCTTCTCTTGGTATCATGCAGCGACGAATCCTGAGGCAGAGAGGAAAAGCCGTCCGAGTCCCATCTCCGCCGCGTCTACCAGTGTCGCTCGCGGCTCGCGTAGACTTTCAAGACATTTTGTGGACGGCGGTGCTAGTAGTAGCAAGCCACAGAACACGGCGTATAGTTGGGGCGTCTTTTGCGCCGAGACATGACAACGTGGCGCGCACGTGCAATCTAGAACGCGGGAACCCACGTGAAGCTAGATTCGGGAGAACCGAATTTGGGTAATACAAACACAGCTGTTGCGGGATGGGATTTCGTGATTTGAGATTTGTTTCTGGTCTGGAAGGTGTTAGTTGAGACTAGATACCAGGAGATTTTGAGACATCGTTCGTGGCTCTGTTGATGTCCGGGATGGTAGCGACTGGCAGCGGGTTCATGCAATGGAGTGCATGAGACATGCCGAGTACGGTGCCGGTCCTCTGGAGCTGTCGACGAGATAGCCCACATCCCTTCCATCGGCTCATCCAATTCAATACTCCACAAAGCCTTCCATGACCTTGACAGCCGACCCGCCAAGCTCAACATGCGCGACCGCTTTCAAATCGTCGGTCAGTGTTACGGTCACCTCGATATCAGATTTCCTACCCATCTCCACTCCTTGCGTGATGCTAAAGTGCGTGATCTTGCTACTGCCTCTCTTGAGCGCAACATAGCAAGCGAAGCCACAGCCGGCCGAACCTGTTGCAGGGTCTTCGAAAAGACCTTCGATCATACGTGACTGCACTGTGATCTTCTCGATTCCATCAGATGACTTGGTAGGAGACGAGGTGTAGACATAGTAGTACGATCCAGAGAAACCAACGTTCCAGCCATCGTCCAACTTCGGAGTAGGTTTGGAAGAAGTGCTGATGGCAGCGAGTGCTTTCAGATCAGGCAACTCGACTGCAATGAAGTTCATTCCTTTGACGGTACTGACGACCGCAATATTCTGCTGCGAGAGCTTCACGGCCGTCTTCAGCGCAGGTTGTAGAGCTTGGACGTCTTCCACTGTGAAGGGATACTGCACATGTTCATGAAAGTTGTGAGCGATGCCTGCTGTAGCCACGCCTGTAGACGGATTGTACGTGAGTTCCATAGGCCCGGCGTTCGCCAATAATCGCCCTCTGCGCGAGTCAGAAGATGATTCGGCGGACAGGTTGCCCAGAGCGTAGACTGCGGCGCCGATTGTAGGATGACCTAATGTGGGGATTCTCCGATCAGCATGTCACTAGTTCTAGTTCTAGAGGCGGTGATCTGGTAGGGATGCATGTGCGATAGATGAAAGTCTCGTCGCGTCGCGTGGTAGATTCGGTGCATGTGAAAGAACCTACCAGCGAAAGGTATCTCGGCGTAAGTCAGGAAGATACGGACTCTCCATTCGGGTAGGCCATCTGCACCTGTCTTCGCATCGTGGACGATGATCGTTTCGCTGAGGTTGAATTCCCTATCAATGCATTAGACTTACTTCGCTCTGGTATCACGCCTTCACAACTCGTGGGGTAATCTTCACCCCACCACAGTGACTGATGCTCAGGCGTGCATGTCCCCCAGTGAGGATGGATCCATCTCTCCCCATGGCTTGAGCACGAGGGGACGTCGAAGATGCCCGCACAGCACAAAGCAAATCTCAAGTCGTTGGTGATGAGAAGAAGGAGGTAGTGAAGTCAAGCGCCACATATAGATCTTCTCCTCTTCGAGCTTGGATGCAAAGAATCACGCCAGCTTCCAGAACGAGACTTTGCCATGCACAGTGTACACTTGTACGTACCTCGCGATCTTTTGCATGACCTCCGTCGAGACCTCAACACCCTGCGGCACCTTCACCACAGCCAGTGGATTTCCCGCATATCTCTCCTTCGTGAAAACGTCCAAGGTCACGAATTCCAGCCGCGGCATCGTTGCGTTTCTTCTCGTCGTCAGAGCGAAGCTGTCAGAGACCTTCCCGAGGCTGAAAACCTATATCCAAAACTAGCAAGGTAATATCAGATCAACTTCACTAGGACTGTGATGACGACTCGCATGCGAGCTTCCCCGACAAGCGACAGACGTGTGATGGCCGGCTCCTTCTTCTTCGGGGGCGCGGCTGTGACGAGCGTGACGGAACCACCTTCCTTTGCAGCAAAGACAATATGCAGAACTTCAGATTGAGTTTCGCGTGGAGGGCTGGAAGAGCCACACTGTCGGGTCGTTGACAAGCGCAGGGTAGTTGTATGCCGAGTCAGCTGGTGAGCGAAGGATGCGGGCTGAGGAATACGAAGAAGCGCTTTGATTCTTTTGCTTGTGGTGGTCTTGTTGTTGGTGGAGGCGGAGTGAAGGAAGTTACTGGAGATTTGTTGTCTTGCCGATTAGAATTGGTCGGGAATGAAGAAGAGGTGGTCGTGTTGGGAACTAGATGACTGTAAGCGGCAGAGATGGAGGAGTCAGAAACGCGAGAAGGGCGCGCGCCCTGCATGCGACGTTTTCATTCGAAGCTTGTCGCGTGTGCAGCACCGCGCGTGTTGCAGACGATGTCAGCCCAAAGGCAAGCCTCCAGTCGCCCGCTCATAGCAGACGAGCTGATGACATGCCTCATTCTTGCTGCTGCTGCGGCCGCCGTTGGTGGCGGTGGTGTAGGTGTTGCAGGTCAGAAAGAAGAGCAGCAACAGCCAGAGGTTTTGACCTGCCAAAAGCCGAAGAACACCCGACTCAGTTGACAGCAGTGACAGCAGACCACCTCACCTCACATCACTCCAACATATCGTGAACAGAAAGAAGATCACACTTTCAGTGGACGGAGCAAGAAGTTGAATGTACCTCACTTTGTCTTCCAATGTCCCAAAATGCGCTTCATGCCCCCATCCCGACCCTCCGGTCCTTGGTACAGTGGTACCTTTCCGCACAACTCAATTCACTGTACCATTCAATCCACACATGTATCTCCCTTACCCAACGAACAGGAAGCACTTCATCCGGGTTCGCGGGACAACACACGTTTCCAATCTGCCAATTCAATTCTTCCTATTTGGATCAAAATCAGCGAAGCTCGCACAAGCAAAGCGTGGTAGAGGAGAGACAAAGATGTCGTGCAGCCTTCAACGGTGTCTGACATTGTCTGACCGGCAAATGATCAAAAGGTCAAGTTGAAGATGATTGGCCGCGAACGTTGAGTATTGACTGTTGTGATGTGTAAGTCATGATGATGATGATGACAACGACGAAAGCAAATTTCACAGTGAAGGAGAAGGTGATGGTGGTGGTAGTTCAATGCTTCAATTTGCAAATCGTGAAGCTACGTATCAGAACACGTTGTCAATGCCTCGTCAATCGACCAACTACCAAAATTCTCAAGTGTCCATCTCGTGGATCGTCTTTTCTGCTTTCCTTGCGTCAAGAGTTCATGAGCGCTCCAACTGTTCCCAATGCTGGATCATCATCCTGTGATCAATCGGTAAACCTGTTTTCGATTTTCCCGCTCTTGCCTATTCTTTTTGGTCCGCGAGGACACTTCTTCTGCCGTTGCAGCAGTTCTTCTTCGTCTTAATTTTTCAAAAATTGGTCTCTTTGAGACCAATGCCCCACCCAACCCAAGACAAGGGGAAGGGTCTGAACTCCAAGCAGTACCACTGCTCCGTATGCTATGCGAAAAAAAAACCCCAGAGCGGACCAGCTCTGTATAATGCATGCTCATCATGTTATCGTTACAGCGTCGTCAAAGGAAAAATGGTCGAACAATACAAGGTGGCGAGCGATGTAGAAGTGAAGGTGAGGATGGGCCGTTATACTTCGTTGCCTCCGAGCTTGCCGGTTTTGCCTTGGGCCATTCGAGCTTCGATCAATGCTCGTTCCCGGCGCATGGCGTCGACGTCGAAGGCGGGAGTCTCTGAAAGTTGGCGGCTGCCAAGGCCAGAAGTTTTGCGCTCACTGAGTGCGCCCAGGCTGCGCATCTTTCTCAAAAGAGGCCTGTCTTGCGCAGGCGCGGCGGCGGGTATCTCGTAGTCTGCAATCATCTCGGTCGCCTCGGTCCTGCTACGGCCAATTGATTTGAGTCCGCGTGCCAGTCGCTCCATGCCGGTTCCTCGTCGATTGCCGCCCGAAGGAGTCTTCGGTCGTACAGAGTGTGATGGTGAGGGAGGAGTTGCATTCGAATCTCGTCTGGTGACACTTGACTCCGCGATAGAAGTAGCGCCGATACTGGTGGTCGAGTCGAGTCGTCTGCGCAAGTTTTCTGTGCTCGCAGCACTGCCGAAGCTGACGCCAGAGTCGGCCTTCTTACGGCCACGCTGCTCAGTTTCAGGGATGCTGTCGAAGCTCGCGCTGGAATCTGCTTTCCTAACGTGCTTTGTTGGAGTGCGGGGCACTTCCGAGGCGACGTTGACGCCAACATGGATGCACTCGTTGATCATGCTGTTGGCTACCTGGAGGTACACGCTGAGGTTGCGGACGACAGCTTCCCAGCCGTTGTTGTCATGGGATGCTTTGCCTTGTTGCATGAGGTTGGTGAGTATGCGAGGGCCGCTCTTCTCAACAGCTTGGACATATTTGAAGAAACCATCTCTTTGGGACTTGAGTACAGTGGGCGTCAACAACGTTGTTGGCCGTGCTTGCTCGGTAATGCCGGCCGGGGGGTAAAGGGTGTTCAGCATCGCCACACAATTGTGCTTGTGGAAGGGTTGCAGCGACAGTTCATTGATCAAGATCCATCGACGGAGGCCAATCCAGACTTGCGTGTAAAGGGGGTCGATCTTTTTCTCCTTGTCCTCTAGAGATCTGACCCACTGCAGGTTGCGGGGCGAGAGCGATGCCACGTCTCGGTCCAGTGCATCGCGGTCAATGCCAAGACGACTCATTGCAGAAGCGGCTTCTCGCCGTCTGCGGGTTTCCAGATCCTTGAGGTAGTCGAGTCCAGTGAGCGCCTGCGGGAAATCCACATGGGGAAGCTGGGGAGTAAAACACCTCTGGACGAAGGCAGTGATGAAAGAGGGAGGCAGGGTTTGCTGCTGGTTGCTGAGCTGTGATAGCTGCGACATGAGGCTTTCAGTGAGCGACGCGGTGGATTGAGTATCCGGCGTGAAGGATCCTTGTGAGAGGTTTGGCGACGTGCCATTGCTGGTTGGGGTGCTGGGGCTTGCCGCGTTCTTGGGCGCGCAGTTCAAGCTGTCTACCAGTGGGCAGAGCATGTAAGTGTATGTCATGAGGTCGAGCTGGATCGAGTCCACTTACACATTGTCTTCAAAGGAATCTCATAGCTGCCCGGATATGTGAGGATGTGATCCAGGATGAGTTGATAGGAAGAGCCATTGGAGGAGACGGAAGAGCCCGAAGAGCGGTTGGCGGTCGACATGGCGGGCAGAGAAGCACGGTCTTACGTCGTCGGCATAAGCAATGGCAGCGGCGACAGTGAGTGCGGGCGAGATGAGAAGTCGAGGCTTGGGTGAGAAGGGCAAGTGAGTGGCGGGATAATGAAGGTGAAGGCGGCGGCTGTTTGTGTTGTCGGCGTCGTTGGTGTTGTTGTGATGAGCGACGGGTCTCAATTTCCAGGGCCCAAGGTGCACAGGGAACTGGAGTGGTTCGCGCGGACGGGGAAGTGAAGTTGTTTTGAGGGGCTCTGGTCGGGTCGCGCAAATCTGGAGTTGGGGCGCGGGTCGTGTTTTTCTCGGCGCTGGCGTGCACGAAGCTGCCGGCGGATGGAAGAATCGTGCAGACGCGACAAAAGCACGGAAACAGCTGCAGGACTGGCGTGTGGGAGGTGTGAAGCAATATGGCAGGATACCGTGAGTCTAGCAACAGGACACTGCCGAGGACGTGGGCACAAGATAACAGCGCCGTCGCCGTCTCCTCTTTTTTCCTCGTCGCTCCTCTTCACGAGCCTCCAACGGCCCTGGCTTTTGCAGCGTTGTTGTGGATGCGGAACCTCAAGCCGGGCGCGCGTAGCCGCGACCGCGGGTCCAACGCCACTGGGTCTAGTGTAGCGCAGAAGGGCCAAAGTTTAACGCGTGGGCCGGCCGCCGCCTTCCCACACTTCCTCCTAGCGCGGACGCCCAATGCTAGCACCGGACACTGAGCTCGCGTGCTCGAGACGATCTGCGTACGAGCGAAGGACAAGGCGACGGCCGTCAAGAGCACTGATAACGCGATGATGATACAACCGCGACGAACGGCGAACGTCCCGCGACGAACACCCCCATCCGCTCCTCCGTTCCCCTTCCAACAGCGACCAAATCCGGCGAGCGGGATTGCGCATACCTGCAGCCCTTCTGCGCCATCTTGACACGCTTGACGTCTTGCCCGATCCAGCGCGTTCCAGGAGGGAGGTTCACGCGCGCCGACCGCGGGCCTGGTCCGTGGGCTCGAGCTACGACACCAGTCTCACTTGGTCGCGATCGCCCCTCGGGACCTGCTGCTAGTACCATCTGGGCGGCGACGGCGCCAACAGGAGACGTCCAGAAAGAGCCTATGCGGTGCTTCTGCTACACCTCACCACCAGCGCCGATGGACTGCAGCCAGGCGGACAGAGGCAGCCCACGCTAGACGTCTAGCTGTGGCTGTGGCCTTGACGAAACGGGCTTCAGGCTAGGTCGTTCATCACACAACAAGTGGACCGCGTTTGTGCTCGAGCTATGTTCCTGACCCTCCCGGAGTTCCCCAGCATCATCGTAAACTCGTTTGTAGGCCCTCCCCGCTGAAACAGTACAGCAGGGTCAGAGCGGAACGGAGCGCGGCAAAGAGGCTCGCTATTGCGAATACAGTCGTTGCGTCCCAACGGGTAGGCGAGAGCAAGATGTGCTCTCGACCACGGTCCTCGATGATGACAATTCTCGCATCTGCAACGCCCATGCTGCGCTCTGCAATGCGATCTGCGGTTGCAAAACGCTGGAATCCGTGAGGCGGAAGCCCCTCCTATGCATCGACTCCTACTACCCTTCAGAAGCCGCGAACACTTATACTGCAGCTCCCCGCATCCGCAATGCAGAAGAAGGCCGGGACCTGGGAGGCTGCAGATCTTTTCTAGGAAGGCATCGACTTTCCCAGCTCGACCAATGCACTTTGACAGAATCTTACTTTTTGGGCTGACAGTTGGCCCATTTTTACGATTCCAGCAATGCTGTTGGCTGCTTGTTGGGTGACAGTTTTCGTGACAACGAATCACAGAAAATCTGCAAAGACGGCAGCTAATGTCGTTCTAATGTTGTTGACCTGCATACTGACGGAGCCACAGCAGCCGTGGTGGGGCTGGAATGTCCGAAAGAAGGAACAAACGAGGCACATGAACGAACAATTCTGTGGTCTTCATTGATGACACGTCACAAGAAAGGCTATCAACTACGCCGTTCGGCTCTTCACGAATGCAACATGAACACCAGCCGCAGGTGCAAGCACGATATCCGTCTTTAGCCCCGGGTGCTCGCTCATTCGGCTCTCAACTTTCTCAAACGACTGCAGTATCCTCACCACGGTGTATGCCAATTCCGTCAGAGCGAACTGCTGGCCGATACTTGAAAGAATGTTAGCAATGACACATGTCTCACATGCGGGCAAGCTGCTACTTACCATATACGTGGGCCGCCGTTGAAGGGAATATACGACCAGGATTTTGGAGTCCAGTTGTCCCTGCCCAAAACGTTAGCAATGGCACATGTCTCACATGCAGGCAAACTGGTGCTTACCATCGTTCTGGCACGAATTTCATATGATCCGGAAAGCCACTTGAGGCGGCAGGATAGATATCTGCGCGGCGCTGCATGATCAATGTGGAATAGCCGATGGGGGTATCCTTTGTGATGCCAATTGGCTCTGTGCCGTCTGGCCCGCCGCCTCGAGGTAAGGTGCAGTCCCGGAGTGCCACTCGAACGTTGTATGGCACAACGGGATACAGGCGCAGCGTTTCGTTGATGACATGATTGAGATAACGCATCGACTTGAGATCCTCGTATGTGGGCACTTTGTGTTCGCCGACACGGCCGACGATCTCCTCACGCAGCTTCGCTACGATCTTCGGCTGCTGAGACAGCTCGTAAAAGAGCCATGAAAGGGTAACGGCCGTGGTGTCGCGGCCAGCGAGTAGGACTGCAACGAGCTGATCTCGCAACACTTGCCTGTCTCGGGTATATGCAGCAATGGCGTGCAGGAAAGTATAGCCTTCGTCGGATTTGGTCTTCTTCTCGAGCTCCTCCTGTGGCAGTGCAAGTGCTTGGTCGATGTATCGATCCGTGAACTTACTGAGGATTCTGAGGCCTTCGTGGAACTTCTTCTTCGGAATGAGACCTCGAATCGGGCCAGCTCTACAAGGTCAAACCATCAGCCACAATATCCTCCACTATGGCTTGCCAGGATCTGAGACTTACCTGGCAATCATGGCCTGGACGTTCTGGACGTCATTGAAGGCTTGAGCGAACTCGGTCTCTCCATTGTCCAGACTCTCGACTGAGGCACCAAACAAGAAATCCGTTGCAGCGTCCAGTGTGTAACGGAAAACCAAATCGTCTACACGTACAGTCGCGCCATCGGAACTTCCAGCCAGCATGGGTAGCAACTTCTGAACATGGTGCTCAAACTTGTGGAGATCAGAGACACGGTCTTTGATAAATTGTGGACGCAGCAATTGTCTGGAATTGTGCCAGAGGTCGCCATCCGTGGTGAAGATGCCTGGTCGAGATTGTCAGTCTGGTTCAATGAAGGCAGTTGCGATCGACAGGGTGTTTCCAGGTCCCTTCCCATTACAAATGCGAACTGGACAACGCCATCTGAAAAGCATAATACCGCGACCTTGGAAGCGAACAGTTTGACATGGCTACCGGCGGGCTGCAGTCCGGATGGCATGCTCCCTGCAGCCGGATATCATGGTACCTTCGCCACTTTTTCCCTCGATCCAATCTTGCAGCGTGCAGCTCAACCGTCGCTGAAACTGATCAAGCCACGGCCGGTATCGTCTTCCCCGGGTATGCCACAAAGCTTTGCCCCAGGCTTCCTGCGATGCTACCCTGTCCTTGTGGCGCAGGTATAGCCGTCTTGCAGAACCTCATTGCCGCTGTCGCTGTTGCAGTCCAAGACGAGGAATGGCAAAGTACGAAAGCAGAACGGTGAAGAGAATACTTACTCAGTCCCAGGAAATCCTTCCATTCACGCCTAAACTGTGGTCCCTTACTTTTTTCCCCTCATCGTCAGTCGGAATCTCCTTGGGATTCAAGTTGCCCGCTAGCAACTGCACTCACCCATAGTCCGCAAATTGTGTCGCCAAAATCGCTTTGACATTCTCTTCATCCGCAGTGAACACGATTCTGCCTCCCAGCGTCACCGACTCAACAGTATACGGATACGTCTTGTCTTCCGTCCTCTTGAAAAACTTCAACCAAAACTCATGATTGCGATGCTTGCTGAAGTAGTACAAAGCTTGCGCGATCATGCCCAGGTTGAGTGGGGTGTGTGTACGAATGGTAACAGCATGTTTACCCAATCGTCGAATCCGTCGCTCTTCATCGAAGTGTGTGATGCATTTCGTCAACCATGTGCCGATCACCGCGAATGTGAGGGCGTTGCAGATAACTGGCGAGCCGTGGTAGGCGGGGAGGACGACGTAGGTGGTGTAGGCGATGGCGGCGGAGACGAGAGTGAGCCAGAAGAGGCGGTCGTACAGGTAGTAGACGAGGAACATGGTTGCTTGCTGGCGTCTGTCGCTGCGTCTTCGGCTGAACTTGAACAGTGACAATGGCGAAAGAAGAACGAGGAAGAAACTCAACAGGGCGCTTCCCTTTGTCACATATAATGAACAAGAACTACGCGTGGCGCGAGGTCAAGAAGAAGAAGAAGAAGAATCAAAACGTCCCTCGCTCTCGCAACAGCCGTCTCTTACTATACGCGTAGGAAGCAGCGTCACACAAGCCCTCGTTTACGTTCTTGTCTTGTACGTCGTTCGCTTGCGTGCCAACAAGTGCCTGGCCTTTTTCACCCTTTCTTCCCCACTTGCACGTGAAAGACAGCCTAGCCTCTAGCCTCTATCGGCTGAACAATTGGTCCGGAAGGAATGCGAAGCAACCAATCATTTTGCTTGCATACGAAATTTGGCTTCGTGTACGAGTGTCCCCCACAGCTGTGCGACCAGGATTGTGCAATCGGGACAATTTGACGCCGATGGTATTTTTGTTTGTACTGTATAAGGACTTGGATTCTGTAGGGCTGTGCTGGGTTGTATACGACTGCGAGGTTTTTCACATGCACGGCGTCCATTGGAAGGCACTTCGAAGGCAATGCGAGAACGAAGACGACGATGTTAGATTCTTCCGTTCCTCCGCTGAATGCTAATTTTGCTGTTGGGTAAACAGGTCGAGTCGACTCTTCAGAGTCAGTCAATTGGTGAGCAGGCAACACAACATGAATCGATTCTAATCATGCAAGGTTGGTCTTTGCCAAGAATGGTCCAGAATGGGACGAGGGCAGACGACCAGGTCGTGGTATTTTCGTCATACTCGCAAAGATTCATCGCCATATCCTCACAGCCGCTTCGCAACAAATGCAGTAATTCACGGTGAAAAATCATTACCAACACAGCACACATTAGACACATGGACAAGGTCTATACCCAAGCGCAAGGAAATAGCAATTCCTTGACTTTACGGATCCGACGCTCCCAACTTCCATCTACAAGATCAGAGACGTGATCTTCGCAAGCCGTACATGTATGCGATCTTAGCAGGGGTATCTTGATGCCCCACCGGTCTTATAGGGCACTTCACCACCCTTCGCAGCGAAAATCTGATACCTATGCAAGATACCAAAGAGAGCAAGCATATTGAACAGCAAAGCGCGCACCGGATCCTTTGGCTTCCTTCTCCGACAAACTTCTAAGGCCTTGGAGTGATAGAACAACCTTCACTGACCTCATCCACCCTGATCAAAGCAAGCATGGTGATGTTGTATACCAAGGATCATATGATGCCGCGGACAAATGCCTGGCAGGAGGAACTTTGGATGAGAGTGAGATTCTCTCTGGGTACCCAGTTCGTGGTCTAGGAGAAATACAGGGTAATCCGTTGTTGACTTGCTTCAAAGGCAGCTGAAGGCAAACCGATGCGGTTCATGGCTGACAAGCTGAATCTTGTCCTCATGAGCATTTTCCCAGCTCTTCTTCTTGTCTGGTTACATACGATTCTTCCAGTAGAAGGATACATACTTGATGAGGATGTGGAGCCGATTAAGGTGAAATTTGTCCTCATGAGCATCGTCCCAGCTCTTCTTCTTGTCTGGTCACTTGCAATTCTTCTCGTAGAAGGATACATACTTGATGAGCATGTAGAGCATGTTGCGCCTGGTTTCTGCCTCTCTCTCGAAGGTCTTTGCGTCTCAATATACGACTATAGTGCTGCGCTCGATTCTGGAAGTATGTCAGCCAACATTTGGTTTTGGGGGGTGAGTATTGTTTGCTACAAAATCATGGAAATCCCCTCTTCTCGCCCACAGCACCCAGTGAAGAAGCTGGCAGGAAATTATGAACAAAGGCCAATGCAGACAGGCCTGTCTTGCAATGTTGTGGCATCGAATTGCTGTCAGTATGAGCTCGCATATATTAGCAAGTCCGGGATGTAGAAAACTCAGGCATATATCTTATGCCTGGGATGTATGTTATCGAAAAAGTCTTTCACACATCAATATCTACAGGAACTAGCAAAGCACTAGCAATACTTCACCCGCCGTCTCTCTTCATCCTCCCTGCCTCTCCTGAAGTCCCATTCGCTGCCGATATCCCAGCTGTAGAAGGCATATCTGTCCTATAATCCTCCAAATCCACGCAAAATGGTTGCTCTCTACAACAAGCGTAAATGCAAACTTTAGATGACCCGGGCCCTCCACAGTCCAAATTGCTAGAGCAGTCTTCGTAGACTTCAGGGCAGCCGGGACCAGCAGACATGCAGTAGCCCGCTGTCGGATCGTCTATATCTGGATGGCAGAAACAGGCTCCGGATATGGGCGACTCCAGGCAGTAGCTTGAGCTCGCACAGCGAGCGGGATTGGCGCAGTTTCGCTTAGGTTGACAGGTCAGAGTTCTTGGGTTGCAAGTTGAGGTCGAAGAACATGATGTAGTGACGTAGGCTGTTTCGATGATGGGTTGGTCGGATGTGGTGGAGACCAGACAGGAACAGACAGTGGCGGAGATCCTGTGTGAGCGCCGCAGTTGTTGTAGTGCTGCTGCGGGTCCAGTCTCGTGGTCAATCTGTGTGCTTTCTTCTTCTTTTCTTGCTTTGATCTTCGCAGGCGGAGCAGCGGTGGGGTCCGGTCGGCATTGTGTGATCGTAGTCGTGATTGTTGCGGGGAGTTGTTGAGGTGGCACCAAGTTCGAGCAATAGGTTTGCGCTGGCGCATAGTTCTCTAGAAGAGCTACAAACTGGCCTACTTGTCCATATTGGCACTCGCTGTCTTTTGCTGCGGCTGAGGTGGAGAAAAGCACCAGTGCGAGCGCCGTCGCAGTGCGCATCTTGCATGAAGAGTCGTGGCGGGTGAGCGAATCTAGTCGCGAGCCTCGCTGAGGCGTTTGCTCCAGGCAATGTCGTCTTCTCTAGAGTCTCAAACCCATGCGAGAGTGAAGTGAGGTGCCTCCGGCAGCCTCTGTGAAGTGATTGCCCGCACTTGGCAAAGTGACCAAAGAGGAGTATAGTGTTGGTGGCTGCAGCTCCGAATCCAGAACAAGTACCACCACGTTCCTGGACTCAATAGTTCATCGTTCTCTCGCGAAGTACCCTGTTTCTTCACTTCTTGGAAATGAATTCAGCACCTGGCTGTAGTTGTCGCTACCTTCGTCCGAAGGTGACCGGTGTCAAGAGCGATGACGAAATGTCTGTGGAATGGGCAAGGCTGAAGAGAAAACGCCATGTTGTTCGTAGTGTGCCCTAGTGCAAGCTCGGCGCCCGTAACCTCGCAGACCTCGCTCTCACCACGCAAGAGCATCCGAAGCGCAACGAAGATCTCCCAAGAAGGTTGAAGTGGGCTGTGTCGCGCCGAAGCAAGTGACGAGGAGGGGCCGTTCTGGGCTACGTTGCAACCTCACCAAATCCGATGAGACCTGCCCGTTTCTTCTGCTGAGACTTGAGAGTGCTGACAATTCGCGGCTGGGAAGAGCAACTTTAGGTTCAAAGTGCACCAATTGAGAACGCGCCGACGGCCCTTGAAGCTGCGGGTGCGGCCACGCGGTTTGCAGTCAATAAAAAGTCTACTGACCAAGTAGGAAAGTGGAGCGTTCGCATCAGCTCGAAAGTGGTCGTGATGGATCAATGTTCATAAGCGAAGTATTGGATGGAATGTATAGCAGTCGGATTGGTGAAGTCGCCCAGACTCCTGCCTGAGGCTTCAAGACTCCTCAACATGCCTAGGAAACCACGCCTCGTTTGAACCTCTCTGCGTGAGATATTCAACTTCCTCCCACCTTGCCCTTCGTGATTCGAGTCAACTTCTTGAAGGCCTCCCTCGTTGGGGCATCTTGATCGCTCGCTGCCGGAGTGATTTCTGATAAAGTCACAACGACCTCTAGGCCAGAGACTTCTTCTGCAGGCACTGGTTCGCCATCGAACTGTGTCCACTGTCAACAGATTGCAAGATTGACGTCCATCATGCATTCTAACTTACTTTCGCTACTCTCCACTGGAGGTTGCTCTCGAGATAGCGCGCAACATCATCTTCTTTGAGCGAAGGCAAATCACCTGAGCCGACCTTTGAGATCAAAATATTCGTGAGCGGGATAGTTCCCCCTGTAACAAGTGGCTTTCGGGCAACGTCTTCGTTTGCTCGCAAGCTGCCAAAGGTAGCATGAGTACCAGCCAGGTTCGGTGAGGTTGGCCAGCTGCTAGGATCAGAATCATCGAACGCGCCAACGAAGACATGGATCGCGTAGGATCCATTGAGAGCGTGCTTGTCCGACACCAAATTTGCCGCATAATGTCGTTGACGGCCATCGACCAAGAAGCCTGCTGTTGCGCTCATTTTCCTAGTTGTGACCGGTGCATCTCGCACGCCGATGAGGCCACCACCATTGTAGCCGCTGCCGTAGAGTCTGTTTATCGCCGCTCTTGCGTCTGCTCGGTCGCCCTTTGAGGTCTCTGGATAGGTGTAGCCAAAGATTCTGGTATCCTTGACAGTGTTTGAGGTCCATTTAGTGCCTTTTGCATCTTTGGAGAAAGGCTCTAATGCTGTTTGGTGTTCCAATTAGCATACATGATCGACAGATAACAGCAATTGAGTCTCACGAGAATCTGCATCTTGAACTGAGCCCTTTGTTATTGTGTATGTTGAAGACAGAGCAGCCATCGGCTCTACATAGCTATTCGGGTGTAAGATCTGCCAAATAGCGAAGAGGCGGTCGAGATTGACATGATGCAGCCAAAAGATGGGGTCGTAAGCAGAGTAGTCCAGATACGTCATGTGCCCTTGTTGTCCGGTGATGGCGTGAATAGCATCGTGCAGAGCTTCGATAGAATCGATATTCTGCTCCCTGCCGTACCACGCCTCGTTGGAAAATTGGGTGAAGTTATCGTAAAAGGTCAGCAGGTTGTATACTCGGTTCGCAAACGAGGCAAGTTGGGTGTCAAGCATAGGCCCAATGAGATTGTTTTGGCTTCTGGCTCTGCTAGCCCAGGCCGTCGGATATCGCTTGGTATCATTCCATGAGGCGAACTGCAAAACGTGTCAGTCTGGTATACACATGATGAATAGGCCACTCACAGGATCGAACTCCATGTCTTTGTACGATACAGGATGGAACTTGTAAGAATAAAGAGGATTATCAATTGTGGTAGTTCCGTTCGGCTTGACGACCGACGCACGAGGCTGCTGGACAATGTCCGGATACACGCTGCCGTTTGACGAGGCCACTGCCCAGTCCCAATACGGTAACCGGACCTAGAGCAGATCAGTGAATCTGGGTTTCTCGGATATTATCAGTTAGCGTTACCTGCGTTGCAGCCCGCGTATATCGTTGGCGAAGTGGTCCTGTTGGAAATTCTTCAGCACATGCTGTCATGTGATGGAACAGTAGTTGCTCGAATAGAGCGAGATATGGACGATGCCAAGGCAGTAGAAGGTTGGACACATGCACGCAATAACCATTGCCTTCAGTGCCATTCGCTGGCGGCACATTGTCCCACATTCCATATGGACGGCCATGAATTGCTGCGAAACTGTCAGCTAAGCGGGACAAGTCAATGTTTTGAACATTGATCGAACGTACCGCACATTTGGTAATAAGAAAGCTTGTCATCTTGCGGTGTGGCGTGGAATCTTGCGAGTCCCAGCAGGAAAATGTTGAACAGATCAGGACGTTGTTGTAGCTGCCGAATCTCGAGCCTCGGTGGCGTTCCAGCATTCTGTACTCCAGTGACAGGGTAATGGGCTGAGCCAATGTCTTGTCTCTTTGGCGAAGTTGATTGCTCCCTCCGAGACAGCTGTTCGATTCCATGATTGTGAAGGGACGTCGCTCCCGTCAGAAATATAAGCCATAGAAGGCACAGTGGCGATTTTGTGCGCATATCGACAAGATCGAACGCGCGGATATGAACTATCTTTGGAATCGGCAAGCGTTCTCCGACGACGGTCTGTTAGCAGGGCTGGAATTTTATGGAAAGAATAGTAGGTGCGAGAAGATGTGCAGAATTCCAGATGGTCAACGACGCGGACTCCGTTTATCAAGTCAGTGCTGGAGATGCTCGGATTGAGAGTCTCGGACGCCACTTTCCAAGCAAGGAGAAGGACAGGTGCAGTCGAAGACACGAATGTGCTGCGCTAATGCTGTTACTGTAATGAAGCGTGGGCGTGGAGACATCTCGTGAGATCAGTGAACTCCACGGCTAGTGCACAGTGGCACGCAAAGGCAACCGGAAGTCGAAATGTGTTGTACCTCATGGCCTGCTGTAGCTCTTGCTTCACAGACCACATGTGTCGCCATCGTGCGCGAGCGTGCCTGGCAGGTCGCACCTGTGCCTGAGTTGGGGCACTATTTTCTCGTTATTCGGCAGCATTTCTCTAAAGTGCTGCGCGCAGTTCGAGGAACAGTTCGTTGCTTTCGGAGACGCGCATGGAGTTGTTGTTTGCTCGCCCAAGCTGTCGGGTCAGCGTGATCTTGTCTCGCGAACTCCGACTCCACTTCTGATCGATATCTACTCTCCCTTGCGTTCTGTGAAGTCCAACTCTTCGACGACTTCCCTAACCGTGTTGCATGGTGAGTCGCATGGTTTCGTACCACATCCTGGACATGGTGCCGAATGCCGCTGCAATTACAGTACGATCTTCTGTTCGCGGGATTCGCGCATTCCACAGAAGCTTGAATGCAACATATTCTGCCACCTCCCCTACCATCGAAAGGGTTGCTGCAAAGGCACGAAATTCCAGCTGCTTCACTGCCCAGGAGTCGATTTTATCGAATCATGATCCATCACGAACGTGCTGCTAAACATCTGGCGAGCAACTGTGCAAGACCAGCTTCAACGAACAGTGGGTCGCCTCGCGTGCCATATGCGTCGAGAGATCCGCGTGTGTTCCGTGTTCTCGCCTTGACGAATGGATGTGGTGGTCGGAACCGCATTTGGAGGCCGCGTACTTGCACGAAGGCGACACTGGGGCAAACGCGTTGATTCAATGCCATCACAACCTACCAAGTATAGTCATATGCTCCTCCATTCGCGAGTATAACTTCCTGCAGCATTGCCGTCGCCGACGGGAGACAGCACATTTGTGGCGAGGCGTGGCAGATGGAACACATCTCAACGAGGCGGCATGTTGCAGCAGTGCAGCCGAATTTGCCGGAGGCCTCGCGTCCTACGTTGCAAACCAGTCCGGCGAACCATGTAGGCACTCGCCTATTCGAAATGGATGTCGGCCGGCCACGACAAATGTGTTCCAATGTGCTGAATGACCAGAGACATCCGCGTAGTCTTCTTGTATACATCGTGACGCTGCTGTAGTATGTGTCATGTCCTCGCCAACCTCCAGAAGAAGAAATTTTTGCTCGCTTTCCAGCGTCTTGTTGGTGAGCAGAAATGGCCCAGGATGCCGATTGCTCCGGCCCTCAGATTCGCGCAGCAAGCCGCAAGGTAGCTTTCGGCGGGCCTCGTGGAAATCGCAGTGCAGAAAAGTCAAGCAAAGTCAAGTCGTCCTTGTCAGCAAACGATCGAGTAATGCTTACTCGATGGAAACCAAATTAACTAACGTCGGCCGCATTGAGATCGAGAACACGGAGGACGTCACCGCTCCGGCAGCAGCCATTGTGCACGCTCACCTCTTTCCACTGTTGCAGCTGTAAGCATGCCTCTTTCTCACAACAACACGGACATTTTGACAGGAGTCGGACCACGATGCAGGCGACGCGAGAAGATTTGGATACCGGATCTGATGCTGATAATATCTGGCGTGGAGATAGGGCGGAGATGACCGTGAAGAAGAAGTTGGCCGCGGCCAACCCAGCCAAGAACTGCAGCCAGGGCCTAGTTAGCGCCCTTCAACTTCAACCACATCCGCCTTATCATGTTCCATTCCTAAATGCGGATTGGCCTTATCTCCCGCCCGCAACGGCACCCAACACACAATGGCCGTCGTCTACAAGCACTAGCGCCCTATTCTGCAGTTTCCATCGAGTAATCATACGCTTTCCGCCTGTCCTCGACCACTCTCGCATACTCCCAAATCCGCGGCTATTGTCGTTTCGCGCCTGTCCGGAGAGAGCGCTTTGTTTCCATTCCGAATCGGACTCTCAGACCGCCTATGATGCGCCACGCACATGCAAGATCAGATACCCCGTCTGGGGGAATCCCTCATAGACTCTTATCTGCTGCAGTGTGCACCCTTACCTCAGGTCTCACTTGCATAGGTTGGTTGACTCGTCTGCTCTCGCATTTCCTACAGGCACTACGCACCTCTCTACTGTGTCTGCAACACCCTCCGCTCTATTCACAAGCCCAAGCACTATTTCATTGTTTTGAAGACCAGCACTTCCAAGGCTCTTTGATCGATTACAGCAGACTCAGCCAAGATGGCCCCTCACGCAACTGGACACGATACACCGCTCGAAGTGTCCTCGATAGAAGGATCGCCAATTCTGTCAGGCATTACAGATGCATCTGGAATCAGTGTCATTGCTTCGAATCGAGCAGTGGTCGAAGGTCGCCTTTCACCGGCCACCATCGTGGTATCAACCTCCACAGGCAAGATCGTGACAATATACGATCAGGTCCTCCCCATTTCAGACTTCCCGCCCGGCACAACATATACCGACTACAGCCCACACGTACTCCTACCTGGTCTTGTAGACGCACATGTGCATCTCAATGAGCCAGGTCGAACAGAATGGGAAGGCTTCTGGACGGGTACTCGTGCGGCGGCATTTGGTGGTGTCACAACAGTCGTCGATATGCCTCTCAACGCCATCCCACCCACTACCACGATGGAAGGCTTGAAAGAGAAGGTGGCTGCTGCTCAAGGGAAATGTTGGGTCGATGTCGGATTCTATGGCGGAATAATACCTGGCAATGTCCATGGGCTCAAGCCGCTTGTTAAAGCTGGTGTGCGGGGCTTCAAGGGCTTCTTGATCGACAGTGGTGTCGAGGAGTTCCCTGCAGTGTCTTCGCTCGACATTCGCAAGGTCTTTGAAGAGCTGGCAGACGAGCCGACAACAGTCATGTTCCACGCCGAAATGATACCTCCTGTGACAGAGTCTGTGGGAGACGATGTGCAAACGTCTTTACCGCCTCTGCAGCCTTCAGGCCCTCTGGACAAGTATCAAACTTTCTTGGACTCACGGCCTTCGTCTTTCGAGGTGTGCGCGATCCTGGAGATCCTTGATCTGGCACACCTTGCACCAAATCTGCCTTTGCATATCGTGCACCTTTCAGCTGCCGAAGCTATACCCATGTTGCGCAATGCCGTAGCACGTGGTGTCAAGATCACAGCCGAGACGTGTTTCCATTATCTGAGCTTAGCAGCTGAGAAGATTCCAGATGGTGACACCAGACACAAATGCTGCCCTCCCATCAGATCCGAATCGAACCAGGACAGCCTGTGGTCTGAGATGCTGAACGAGGCGAGTATCATCAAGACTGTGGTATCAGATCACTCGCCTTGTACACCGGATTTGAAACTCCTACCATCCCACGTACCAGGCTCGCGGCCCAAGGCCGCCAAAGGCTGCTGCACATCCAAAACTGCAGAAGGCGACTTCTTCGAAGCTTGGGGCGGAATCAGCTCAGTCGGCCTTGGTCTCAGCATCCTATGGACAGAGGCCATGCGTCGAACCATGGACGTCAACGAAACTCTTCTCAACATCGTAACGTGGTGCTGCTCCAACACCGCGAAACAAGTCGGTCTCGAAAGTCGCAAAGGCCAGCTCAAAGTCGGAATGGACGCAGATATTTGCGTCTTTGACGATGCGAGCACATTTGAAGTCGAGCCGAACACAATGCTCTTCCGCAACAAATGCTCGCCTTACGAAGGCAAGACGTTGAAGGGCTTTGCGGCAGCGACGTATCTGCGAGGTCGAAAGATCCATACGCGAGAAGCGGGATTCGCAAAAGCGTCGAAACCGGCTGGTGAACTATTACTAGAACCGCGGTCGCATTAGATAAATGAGGTGTGTATTTCCTGCATCTGCATTAGCGTAGCGTTTGCTGAATACATGTTTTCCATCTTGCATCTTTTCTTTCTCAACATCCAGCCCTCTCCTCGCACTCCACCTCTTCCACACTCACCACAGCACCTCGAGCATTCAGATGTGCAACGCAGAGTCGCCAGGACCCCCAATGAATCCAAAATCTGGTCGCGTACAATGAAGCAACCAAGATCCTACCTCCTTCTCAGGCGAACGTACTTGCTGCTTTTGTTTGGTTGCCGACTTCCGAGTTTGACTGTGAGCTGGTTCTGAGGTGGAAGGCGGCTCCTGTGTTCACGAACAAGCACGGCCCTCACAATGCTAGGGCTGGCTTCCGAACGCCGTACGTCACTTCCACCCGAGTCTGAGAAGGAGATAGCCAAGATCTCAAGTCGCCACACCGCGGAAATCGCAAATCGCCAAAAATCCGATTTCCCCAGAAATATTATCGAGATGTTATCGAGATAACGGGGTTTTATTGGCGAAGTTGCAGATATGCGTTCCAACAGCCGTTAGCAGCCGCAGGCATTGAGCGAATCGGCACACACGCAGCCCCGAGTATCTGAGCAAAGGAGCGATGCGATCGGGACCGGACGTATAATGAACCACGATTTTCAAGCATTTGGTCTTCGATTGTTGGCGAAATTTGGAGCTAAAAAGAAGTAAAATGTAGAAGATGGTTTTTGTAGTTCTGGGACGTTGTTGCTTTTTTGGGTGTGCCCTGCGTTTTTGCAGGCCTGCCTCGGACCCCATTTGCGGTGGTTGGTTGGTTTTCGCTGGCGACTGGGGCTGAGGGTGGGGGCTCAGTCATTTAGAACATCGGCTGCTATTCTCATTGCATTGATCATTAGTGATGCATGCTGTACCTACGTGCACCACGTCTCCGTCGGCGAAACATGCCATTATCGCCGTTGCGAAAACGCAGTTTTGTCGGCGGAAGTAGGAGGCCCGTTGTGAGATGGAGCGGCGGCTTCAAGATAGGCAGTATCCCGCCGACGGTCTAACCTATCTGGGACGAGCCGACTTGTACACTCCGTGCAATGTATGGCTTCGTCTCTATGCATTGATGACAACTGTAGCGGAGGTTCTCTATTGAGGCTATACTATGTGTAAGCAGGTCTCAATCCACGTCAGTCGCATGGCAAGTCTTCATTGGGATGTCCGCTCCCTACACAGTGCCATATGACATCTGTAAGCATCGATGAACAGGTTGTTATATATATGGCATTGCTGAGAACGATATGCTGCTCATCAGTACATCTTGAACATCCTCGAATTGTCGGCATTAAACAGTCAAAGACCACACCAGCAACCAGAAACCGGAAACCGAAAACCAGAATCCGAAAACCAGAATCCGAAAACCAGAAATCGAAAACC
>PNEN01001687.1:0-31281 GCA_002933655.1 Cercospora berteroae
GTATGACCGCCGCGCTGAGGCCGACACTGTCATTCCGGACAAGATGAAGTATGACCGCCGCGCTGAGGCCGATGTGGTCATTCCGGACAAGATGAAGTACGACTAAAGCCTTGGCAATGTCCTGTTCTGGGGTCCTGGTACAATGAAGTTGATGATCTACACGGGGATTTCATATGGCGTTCTATAGATCGTGTCGGGTTTGCAATATTTAAATTCTGTCGCTACTAGAATCAAGTGCGTTCGCAAAGTACATCCAACGCTTCGTCTCACAAATTGGCATTTTCCAAGCGCATAGGTCCATATGTTTCAGCAGTGACGATGCATGTCTCGCCACTACATGATCGATGCATTGTCAATCATGGAAGAAATGTACCTGCAATGTGCAATGCTCTGGAGCTGCAGGTTTGTGTCTGAGTTTGCCTTCTCTCTACATGCATGCAGAGCTCTAGGACGTGGAATAGAGTCACACTGTGGTCTCCATTGACCTTGGTCATTGCGTTACGCTGCGCTACAAGCCACACATCACGCTACTGTGATAGTTTCACCTTTTCGAACTTGCCAAAAGGTGTGCACCACCAATGTGACGAGGCCCGCGGGTTGCTCATCGAACGACAGCTACAACCCACGCTATTCTCTTCACTCTCTAAGCACGATACATGAAGTGCAAAACTGCGAAGCAAGTCTGCTCACGGCAAGCAACGCTCTCGATGCTTCGCATTGCTTGTTCTCCGATCAGCTGATAGCTGTAAATTAGTAAGATTTGACCAGGTAGAGAACAGGGTCATCATTTCGGTCCGCCGGACTTCGCAGCGGTAAGAAGCTTTCATTACTGCGTACCTACGTATTCCGGAGATGCTTCGCGGACACCGCGAATCTCGTGAGTTGACCGCACATTCACTGACGGCCATCGGAATCGTGACTAACATTCTATCGCACAACATGCCATTGCACGAGCCCGGAGTGCGAAGGCACATGCGCCTAGCGATTAACAAATACCCTTCGAGACCACTGCCTATCGTCACTCAACGCCACAATCCACCATGTTTACACGACAGCCACAGTCAGACCAATGCGATTCCGCGAATCTGGAGAAAAAGAAGCTTCTTGCCTATTGCCATCAAAATGAAGAAGACCGCGAAGCGAAGTGCAACGGTCGGATGGCATCGCCATCGTCGCCAGTTCCAAAACCACGAAGGGTGTTCACCATGCAATGGCTGGCTTTTAGTGTCGTGTTCGTGATTTCGACGACACTGGGCGGGATGTTGGGGTATGGCCTGAATAACGAATGTACAGAGAAGCAGTGTGTAAGGATGACATCGAGTTACTGTAAGTCTTACGACGATGTGTGTCGGGAGTCCATGAAGCTAACTGAACCATGAATAGCTCCCTTACTAGAGGCCGTTGAATACTACGACTATCAATTTCAAGCGGAGCTTGGCGCCGAGAATGTCTTCAAAGGACACCCCAGGCCAGAGCTCGATGAGGCATGGGAACGAGTTGGACGAAGTGAGCTCCTCATCGTAAAGGCGAGCTGAATTGTAGTACTAACGAATCGTCGCTAGTCCATCTTTTGCCACTTGAAGAGAAGTACCGCGAGGAATTAAACAAGACGCATTCAGGCATATTGTACCCACCGGAGCAAGGAGGTGGTGTCATGGTAGAGATTGAGGTGTTCCACCAACTACATTGCATAGTAAGTGGTACACGTCTCGTAGAAGACAAGCAGCTCATGACGTGAACAGAATTACCTCCGTCAGGTCATCTATGCCGACTACTACTCCCGGCCCGAAAATCTGCCGATGTCGTTCCAGGTTTCAGACAAGATGTTCTTTAATCACATCGGTAAGCTTTAAGAGATGCTGAATTCCATCAAGACCTAGCAAAGATGCTGAGACTGTCTGAGATCACTGCGTGGACTACCTCCGCCAGTCCATCATGTGTTACGGCGATGCGACGCCAGTGACATCGAACTGGGTCCTAACGCACCACAGCCCCCATCCTGACTTCAATACCATGCACAAATGTCGCAACTTTGATAGGCTGCTTGAGTGGGCGGAGGAGCATGATCAAGGAGGCGTGCCGAGACAAACTCCAAACCCGAGTTGGTGGCCGGCGCCGAAGCTGGCGGACACCGTTCTCGACGTTCAGCCTGATTTTCCGATACCGCCACACGGACCGACGACCTATACCTGAAGTCCTACGAAGTACATCCTGAAACAGTGTTGGATATTGCAATCTGTGATGTTCGACGCACTTTGTATCCTAGTTCGTGATTGTTAGAGTGACTTTGCGTAGTTCATCGCTAAGAATGAATAAGTTGAAAAACGACCGCCCCGTCACAAGGGGCAAAAAGCCCTCGTCGTGTCTACCGATGAAAGTGGTGGATCTTTATTTGTTGCTTCGATAGTGACAGAACTCGCGATACCCTTATCGGCTTGAAGTGTGTGCAGATACTCGTGGAGTGGGTGAGATGAGTATTCTCCGGTACAAGCTTTGATGCGTAGGACTTGCTCAATACTATGCCTGCATTTGATTAGTTGTATCTCTACATAATGCTTATACGGGTGTACGAGCCATAGCTAAGTGGATACGAGAAGATACAAGAATGCTCCAGAGACTTTTGCTGACAAGCTTTTACTGATAACGAGCTATGAGTACATCTATTTGTATTTATACTTCACAATGCAATAGTATCACGAGGAACATTAGACATGTACATCTACGGTGCAGTTCGCGAAGCCAACATAGAAGCCTTCATTCAGCTCATCCATGGGTTTTCGATCCGCATGCCTCAATTCGTCCAGGCAATGTTTCGTATGCCATAGCTGCGCATTCTCGTCGTTAAGCTTCACCTGACCGATGGCAGCCCGATGTGTTCGCCTCAGGAGAAAGGTGCAGTGGGCCAGATGCTCTTCTCGTGTGGTATAAACGTGCTGATCAGCAAGCGTCGGTCCGTTCGCCAGGAGAGAGAATGCGGTCTCGTCCTCGATGTGATGCTTGCCCTCGGCATCGAGATAGTACGGAAATGGGCCCAACTTGCGGATATGGCTGCCGACGTACTCTCGATACTCGGAATCGGTAAGAGGGTCCAGGCAAGGCGGCGCAACCCAGTTGTGTGAGAGGAAGTCGAAGCTACATCCTCGGGCTTTCGCTTCATCGACCGTGTTGCCACATGTCAAGACTTGCTTCTCGATTTTGACTTCGCTTGGAACCGGATGTACGGTCGTTCGCCATACGGTGACGAGCACGATCCAGAGGCACAAAAGGGTCAGCGTGAGAAGCACAATCTCGCGCGCCACCTGAAGCGCTGTTCGCCTGGGAGGTGTGGGCGATAACTGAAAGCGTCCTTGCTTCTCTGTATCGCGGTCGGAGAAGGAGTGCTCGTCACTCGGGTCGGATTCGGTGTCGCGGAAGGGCCCATAGGCTAGGCTTGTTTTGAATGGCCACATATTGTTGTGATAGCGCGAGTGAGAGTGCTGCGACGTGCGTGTTTCTCTTGTATTGATGGCTTGAATGATTTTGAAGACCAGAGCCAGGGCGGATTCTCTGCGAGGCTCCTATTCGTAGAGACCGTCGTTTTGAATTGCATATATTGTCCCTTGTCATATGGGCTACATACTCGATTTGCGGACTCCGTTTGCGGAGTTCACATTGTCCGATCATAATCGGCTGTTCGGTCCGTAGCCTTGACGACGGTAGTCATCAGAATTGATCAACGCTGGCCAGAATGTTGGTCTACTACGGGCACCGGGAAAGGTCGCGTCTACATGATTGGTGGTCGAACGTCATGGCCGACACTTGTTCGACCACGTAAGTGGCAGTAGGATGGCATGACTGACCACGTGATGTACAAGAGAGGGCGGATTTCGGGCGGACATGGCAAGCTTTTCTGCCCAGGCGGGATCCGGCGGGATGTGCTCTGCTGCACATGCCTCGCAGTGTTGGGCTAAGTTTGTCTTCCTGGCGCACTGCTCTCTAGCCAATGCGAAGCCTCAAATAGCCAATGATCCCAACACCTAAGCTGAAGAATCAGTTTTCCTAAAGCGTATGCCAAAAACATAAATTGGGCCGCCAGCGGTAAACAGCGTCGAGGATTCCTCTCTAAGGTGCATGAGCTGACTGACTCGGCTGTCACCTTCTCTCTCGGATTCATGCCGTTAGTGTGTCTCTTTTGAGCAGAGCTTTGGCACAGAAGTATCCGCTTCTGATAAAGATGATGGAATCGTCGTCCATTCTGAGAAGAGCTACGGAAATCCTGGACAACCACACTTCATCCGTCCCTTCGAAATCTTCCCCTATCCTTCTTCCAACACCTCTTTCTTCAACTGCTCGCATGTCTTCGAGGCGTGCCTGCGAACACAAGCACAATGCTCATGCGTGAAAGTAACCTCGTCATCACGGCAGTCGAGGGTAATGATAGTGCTGATCGGATCACTGACTTTCGCCTACAGGAGGGACCGAAGATTGTGTCGAGTGGCTTGGTCATGGCAAGGTCCAAAGTCCAACCATGCTAGAATTACGCATACCCAACGTTGGTTCGAGCGATGATCAGGCTCTACTACTAATAATCTCCGGTTGCATTCGTGTGCGGATCTTTCCTATATCTCTCGAAAGCCGCGTTGAGAAGCTTGCGGAAGTTGGGCGTCCCCCAGCCAGTAACTGCATCCCAGCCTGCTTGGGCCGGAAACCCAGTAGTATTGCAACCATGGCTACTGCCAGACGTAATGTCAGTAAGTGCTTTGTAGGCGCCAGAGTAGAGCCATGGGTTGAGGAATCCGAGAGGAGGCTTGTCATCCGCGAGGAGAGCGTCGTTCACTAGACTGATAACAGCGGCGAAGGTAGGCGCTGAGGCTGAAGTCCCAGCGGACCTGATTGTGCGATTGTACCAGTAGATTGCGTCTTTATTGCCTACAGGCCTGTCAGCGAAGCTAGTAGCACCATACATATAAGAGGAAGCATGCCTTGCGCCGCGACGTCCGGATATGCTCGGCCACTTTTGTTGTATTTGCCATCGTGTAACCCATTCAAGCTAGCAATGTAGCCATCCACCGTATCGGCTTGGTACATAGGTTGGGTAAAGTAGTTCGAGAAGCCAGCTCCAGAAGCGAAACTCTTGACAGCGACCTCTGGCTGAATTTCCGCGGTTGCGCCAACAGAAGTAATCCACGGGCAAGACTGGACAGTGTTAGCATGAAAAAGGCAAATAGTTGGCGCGTAATTTATCGACTTACCGTCGGGAAAGAAGGCAGAAACTGGGACGTATTTTTCCCATCGTTAGTAGTGCAATTTCCATCAGGTCCGACGCCATTGTCGCCAGAGGAGAAGAGCATTGACACTCCCCGAGCGCCTAGCTGTGCGAACATAGTGCAGACCCTGGTTGCATACGATCGAGGGACAGTTTGCTCGTCGTCGCTATAGGATGTCGAAATAACTTGGGGCAGACTATCCTGACTGAGAATGTAGTCAAGCCATACGAGATATGGCTCGTTAGTGTTTGTAGGTGTTCGCTCATCTGGAACAAATGGAACGCTTCCGCCGGTATTCCAGACTTCCAATGGCGTAGGCCACGCGATCGAAATAATGTTCGTTGAGTCAAGGATTGCCTCCACATTCCCGTGATTGAGGACTTGCTCGTGAGTATACGGGCCTTGAGCATCTACACCACCAGCGATAGAGGTTGATTTGAACGTATATGCGGCCTGTGCAAGGGTCAGTCAGTGATAGACTCGGTATCCCTGGACGCGGTAGTGCATACCGGAGCCGCTTCAGGCCTGAACTGCTTCAAACCCTTTTCAATGTCCTTGCGATAGCTTGTCTGGTTGAGGAAATTAGGTTGGCCAATCCGGTTCTTGCCTGGAACTTGAGGAACATAGTCGTATGTGCCGTACAACCTTCGCTTGCAGTCCGGAGTGACAAATGAAGCGTTGCAGACTATTCCAAGGCTAACATTCGATCCATTGAACAGTGGCGGGGGAGTTAAAAGAGCTTTGCCCTCGTTCGTCCGCGATGAGGCGTCTGATAATACAACTCCAATGTTCCTGCTTTGGGCTCGGAAGAAAGCATTTGTAGGTTGCACAAGGTCGATATGTTCGTGCAGGTATTGTGGAAGAGACCACTCGAGAGCTCTTGTAAGGCTCGTACCATCGGTATGCTGGAATACAGAATACGATGTCTGCAGGAGATCTTCAACTTTTTGAATCGAGATCACCGCGTGTATGATGTTCGTCGCCGAATTGTAAACGCCATGTATGGTGTGCTCTTCAAGCCAACGTGTAACGAGGTCCAACGTCTCTCGCGGAGGTCGCACAATTTCTTCGATCTCAGCGGCCGTAAGGTGTTGACCGTATCGCTCGTGGCTTGGATCGGACACTTGGAGGAGGTGCTGCTCGATAAATGTTCCACTCTGTTGTTTCAGCCCGATTTTGAGATGGATCGTTTCCAATTTGCGCGCGGCGCTGATGCGTGTCCATCCTTGAGGCAGAAAATGTCGTTCCTTGACTGCGTAGTCATTCCTGGTATTGCTTGAAAAAGCGCCCACCGCTGCAATTATGCCCAATGTAAATATGCTTTCGTGAAACAGCATTTCTGTCAGACTCAAACGACGCGCAGTACTATCGATGGGCGATGATAGCAGGAACGTAAAAGTTTTTCAGAACATAGGATGACTCTCGGTGCGGCAGTTCAGAACAATCGACAAGGTCGAACTCCGGCTTTGTCTGTATTACTACATCCCTGCCACGCACAGCAGAGTTTCCGTCACAAACTTTGGTTGGAGCGGCTTGATGTGTTACCCTCGCAACGAGGATTTCCTGTAAAACGTCGTCGTGGCAGGCATCAGATCGACGTTCGACAAGGCTCCAGTCGGCGTTGGACGGAGGAATTGCTCACTCACAATAAACTCAGGTGCCAAGATATGCCGAGCCATATGCTCGAGCGTCAGCACTGTTAGTATACATTAACAGGCTGTCATCATGTAGACTATTGGATATACCTTTATCGTCAGAGCGGTCGCTACTGCTCTTCCACAAGGCTCCTCTTCTTCAACCACTGATGAGTCTGCTCGACCAAATCCGTCTTCCTCTGCTTCTCGTCCCATAGTCTCTTGGTCAAATACTTGTACAACCAGGCATTCGCTCCATTATACACGATGCTGTGATCGCTGTCTGTAAACGCCATCATTTGGAATTTCTCTGGGCTGACGCCTTCGCTGACGAGGAGGTCGACTAGGGCTGCGGCGTTTTGGTACTACAGAAGTCAGCAAGTGTCACATACTTGTTTCCAGAATTCGAATACTTACGTGGACGTTGTCGTCGCCGAGTCCGTGCAGTAACCCAAAGCCTCCACGAGCATTCTTAAATCCATCGGCCTGCCTAACCGCAGTCTCATTGTATCCAGCCGGATTCTGCTCATAGGTCTTCATGTATCGCTCTGTGTACATCGAATCGTAGAATCGCCAATCACTAACAGGAGCAACAATCAACCCGAAAGAGAAAACGTCCGAATCAGCTTCCAGCACTTTAGCAGTCAAATACCCACCAAATGACCAGCCAAACATTCCAATACGTTCCGCATCAATGGAAGGATTCTGCGAGATCAATTGCTGAGCTGCCCAGATTTGATCTTGAGGTTCCAGACGTCCGAGGTGATTCGTGACTGTGCTGCGGAAAGCTCGGCCTTTGTAGCCTGTTCCGCGGTTGTCGATTGTGTAGGTAATGTATTCCAGTTCTGGATCAGAAGAGATGTAGGCGCGCCAGGCGAGAGCCTGGAAGCGCTTGGAGACTTCTTGGGCACCGGGACCGCCATAGGGCGTGAAGAGGACTGGGTATTTCTTGCTTGGGTCGAAGTTTGGTGGGAGACGTTGCATGACGTTGAGGGTGAAGCCTTCGGGGTGGGAGAGTTCGAAGTAGGTGATGTTTGGGAGGTGAAGCTGAGAGATGTTGCGAACTAGAGCTTCGTTGCTGACGAGCGTGGAGAGTGGTTCGGAGGAGTTGGTGGCGTAGACTTCTTGGTATGGGACGTCTGGGCCTTGGTAAGAAAGGATCTGGGAAATGTTAGTAAGTGTTTGTTTCTTGTGCCTCTGAATGGATTTTCTTACATAGTAGTCGCCGGCGCTCGAAAACGACGCAGACCAGTATGCGTCAACGGTGTCATCAACAATAGCCTTCTTCTCCCGAGTAGCATAGTTGATTGAGTAGACGTGGCGCTCGGTGCTGTGGTGCTCGGTAGAAGTATAGTAGATTAGGTTCCGAGCAGTGTCAACTTTGAGGATCGCAACAACTTCCCACTCGCCAGAAGTCAGTTGCACAGGCTCGCCTCCAGATGTCGAATGCAGGTAGATGTGCATCCAGCCGCTCTCGTCAGACAGATCGATGTAGTACGAATCGCTGCTGGAGTTGCTGTAGGTTCCAGTGCTATTGCCTCCACTGATTGAGCCAATGTACTGGATAGCCTGACTGTTGTCCAACCAGCCGTCTGTGCCATCTCGCTCTCGAACGACTTCGGATGTCTTCGCCACGGGGTCGACCACGACGTGCTTGTCTTGGTCTTGCACACGGTTGAAAGCTCGGTAAACGACTGCGGAATGTTTATCAGTGATCCAGGCTACTTCACCAACGACAGTGTCGTTAGCTGAGAAAGCAGTAATAGGCACTTCGGAGTACTCCTTCGTAGCCACGTCGAGGATGTTGAACTGCACAGTGGGATTCGTTGTGCCGACCTTTGGATATCTGAGATCCAGCTCTCGTGGGTACGGAGGAGCAACATCCTGGTTGTCCATGTAGTAGGGAATTGTGAAAGTCCCCACTCCAGTCTCATTGAAGCTCAAGAAGGCAACAAAAGCGCTATCTGGCGAGAACCAGAATGTCTTGCGTGCTCCAAATATCTCTTCCTCGTACACCCAGTCTGGAATGCCATTGAACTGATCTGGGCCGCCATTCTCTGTGATCCTGCTGACCTCGCCATTGTCATGAAGATAGAGGTCATTGCCGCGCACAAATGCAATGGCACCGCCAGTTGGCGCGAACTCTGCATAGATGATGTCCCCCACCTGGTCTGCAACAAGTGGTGTTGTCTCTCCGCTAGCCACATCTTGAATGAGGTAATCGGCGAAGTACGAGTATCTGTATTGCTTCGTGTAGTTCACAGCCCATAACACGCGCTCTTGATCTGTACTGATCCAGTACTCGTGATAGTCCTCAGGCACGCGATCTGCTGCCACAAACACGCTGGAATTGCCTGTCACGATGTTCTCGAGGACGAGCGAGCCATTCGCAACAGTGACGAAGGAGCCATCCTGCTCGCCTGAGATCCAGCTTACAGTCTGCGAAGTCGCGCGATTGAGGGCGGTCGGCGTGGTCTCGTTGTAGGTCAGCCGTCTCTCGCCGTTTCCTAGCGGTTGTCTCGGCTGTCGGGGTGGATCGATAGCAGCTGTGAGTGAGAGCAGCGCGCCGAACGACACGAGCTTTGTCAATGCCATCGTTGGCTGCTTTAGAAGAAGACAGCAACAGAGAGAAGAGGAAGCAACAAACTCTGGTACCTACTCTCCCTGTGCTTCCTGTGGCTCCCCGTCATATAAAGGTTACCTTTTGGCGATCTGCACGACAGTACCACAATGCCGTCACGCGAGGAGCAATCAGTTTTGCGTATCCCGCTCTGCGATGGACCCATATCTCTTTCTGCCACCAACCAGCTTCAGAGGATAGAAGTTGGACTATCTCTGCAAAGTCTTGTTCGTGCTCTTGGCCCTCGTCTTCACGATGTTACCTTCTTGATTAAGCCACAAAAAGTCTTGGTAGGGACGATCCGCGACCGGCGCAGAGGCTTGGCCGCGTGCGGAGCTCGGCTTGCTTGCTCGAAGAGTATACGAAGACACGGACATGCTTGGCTGTACGCGGATACTGATCGCTTGTTCGCGGTTGTATGATGGCGGAGATTTTGTTCTTCGCATAGTCAGCTTCCTATTACGATGATGAAGTTGTGCCCATCCTTGGAGCGATCGCCCGTGACAGCGTGCATGGGAGGCCTGGAAAAGCACGGACTTAGGTCGGTGTTGGATCTGTCGGGACGAGTTCCACAGAGTGCAATGTAGAACATGTTCAGTAGTGCTTCTCCTGTATTCTCACAATCTTTGCTCTCCTCCCATGCTGCCTCATTCGAGTAGTTGTGCCAAGTGCGCAGACGTTGAGGCAGGAAGTATTCTACTGTGGTTCAGAGAAGCTCAAAGAGCTCACTGCTGTCCAGCGCCTCTGACTTGGTGGCTGCAGGATAGGTGCCGTACATAAGGAGTCGGAGGACTGACGGAAGAGAACACGAGTTTCTGATACTTCATCTGCCTGCATTGGCCGCAGGCACACTGGCCAGATCCTCAAACCGAAGGTCGAGTTGGCAAACATCCTGATTGCGACTATGCGCAGTGAGCTTTCCCCATGTGTCTCAGTCCACAGTCGACAGTCAACACTGCAGGAGCGCCTCGCGGTGCGTTTCGACTGCAAGTACGTTCATTGTCACTGCTTGCGCAGCTGATCCGCTCACTTCGTGAAGTTGTACCTGACTTCGACCGCTTCGCACAACATGCCCGATGTCTGCGAAGCATGTCATAGCCGGCTCAACGATGTGCCTGAAGCATCTGTCGTCCTTGCTGCTGGCGTCCTTCTCCAAGCCAAAAGTGCCTCAGGCTGACGGCAAATCTGGCCTCGCTCTTCTCACCGAGATCCACGTCGGACTTCACCTCGCAGGGACTAAGTACTTTGGAGATCAGTTTGGCATGAACATCACCCCATCGTAGAGCACACCAATCTACCAAAAATGCGGAAGCACGCTACCGAGATGTGTCTCCTGGGTTTTCGGTGGCCGTACACTAGTCAGATGGCTCAATCCAAGCTTCTGTCCAAAGTCTCTGGCCAGCTGGGAAGAGAAATGGAATGACGGTATGTGCTGGCATGGGCGGTCGACAATGCGGGATATATACGAGTGCTGCCCATGGATCCGGTTCCTGATGCTCCGGTCGGGTACTAGTCTTTCCTGGCGCGCCTACTTCGTCCGTTCTAGCCCGCTAGACGCACTTAGGCGAATGCAGGCTGAGGCAGATTGACGACGTGGTCTGCGGGCACAAGACCGAGACGCCTCAAGTAAGGTCCTGTATTATATCGAGGGTTTCCTGCTCGACCCGTCTCGCTCTTCCCTTCCGCTCCAGTCATTGAACATACCAAATTTGTGAGCCACACCACATAGTGGAGGAAATCAGCTGGAACTGATCTGAGGAGCCACGATGCCGGCAACCAATATCTTCTCGCTTCCCGGAGAACTCAGGAACAAAATTTGGCGCGAGCTGGTGCTCCCCGATAGCGACCTTGCCGTCGAAGCTCTTTGCAGATCTGAAGTGCAGAAGCTGCGGCAGCCTGCTGTAGCGTTCGTGTGCAAGCAGATTCGGAACGAGGCCCTCAGCATCTACTACTCTGAGAATAGCTGGTTCCTTGGCAAGATAGGATACCATGATCCTAAGCATATAAAGATGTACGATTTCGACATTCGCATCTCTCGATGGAACGACCTGCTCGGACCCTACGTCCGGTGTCTTGCCCGCCTGGCTATGGAGGTGGATGGACGATGCTATGCCTGGGATGACCATGGTATATCAGAAGATGCCAGATATGAGATGTGTGTTGTTCGCAAGGGACAACTGCACTTCGAGAGGAATGGCGAACCGAGATGTACTTGCCGTTTGAAGAGTGGTGTGGAAATGCAGGCCACAAGAGATGGTGCTGTGCTCCTCGAATTGGTGAAAGAGTACAGCGCTTCATACCGCGATACTGTACATGAAGGCTTATGTCGTCAATGTGGCAAGAGCAGGCTGGAGAAGTTCGGTCACTCGGAGGCCACGCACCTACCTCTGTGGGAGGATATCGCGACCTGCTAGAGTGGCAATTTTCAAGCAGACCGTTGGCCATGCGAGAACTCCATCGGAGTCGGTTCATTGAGCCGGACAGTACGAACCACTCGTTCATGCCCATGGTGTCCGAGTGCATGCACGCTCGTGATGCATAGTTCATCCAGCGTCTTGAGCATGGAGCACTGGAACGAGCTCCCGACTGAGACGCTGTCGAACTCCTGCAGTATTGGCGCCTGTAGCTGGTAGCCGCTGTCCTTCAGCATGGTTATAAGCCTCTTGTCTCCCTGTGACCGACAAGCTGGATGTCTGAGAGTAGCGCCCTTCGCTGCCCTATCCTCGACATTATTGCCGCTCTTCTATAGCGAAGAGAATCATGAAGGACGGTCGCGAATCGCTTGATACAACTTGCGCGAAGCACATTGTTCCCAGGCGGAAGCCAACATTGTCTGCATACATCCAAGCTCTTCTACCGCGCGAGACCTCCGATCCAGTTCATTACTGCTCCGACTTTGAAGCCGGTGTTGGTACCGGTGCACCAACCCAAATCTCGGCCCATGCGTCGTTTTGTCCGTTCGATCGTGGCGATTGAGTGTTGGCAACGAGAGAGTATCGAGCTCTACTCATCAACGACTTGGTTGGAGGATGATCGTCGCAGAGCATAGGCAGGTCGTTACAATATCGCTTGGGTGCTGCGGTTAATCTTGGTTGATGGGCAGAGCGAGTGTGCACTGACCCTTGTTTTGTGTTCCTCAAGCTGCTTCGTCACAACGTTCCCACGACACCGCCCGCCATCACAACCACCACGCTCTCCATATCGCCGCATCGTCCTCAACATGACGCGGAGCAATGCTCGCCAGAGCAACTTTCGCCAAAGACATGCCGTTGGCAACGCTCGCAAATTCCTCGGCCGCGAGCGCCAGGCATGTCCATCCCTTGCTTCCACATCCGGCTGTCACTAATTGCACCAGATGCCCTTGTCGCAGCCCGACGTCACGGAGAGTGAGCAGCTAGCAAGTGCTGCCGCCAGCCTTGTGATTCATGACGAAGAAGATCGAATGGGCAATGTAGGCACCCGTCTTCAACCACTATCTTGCTGTAGCTAATGTGATTAGGACCCAACGATACCTCCTACAAATGGCAGATGCTGCTTCTCAGAGCTGTCTGCGGAGTTACGAAACGAGATCTACCGCATGAGCCTTGTGCACGATTGTCCGATCATGCTGGAGGTTAAACAGAAAGAGACACGCACAAGGGCCAGGCAAAAGTACGAATGCTACACGGCTCCGCCCCCAGAACCAGCACTGTTGAGCACAAGTCGACAGGCTCGCAAGGAAGCCCTGGCTATTTACTACGGCGAGAACGACTTCGAGATCCCTGTCGGACTAGCAAATTACGCTACACAAAACTGCGGCTTGATTGAATCTCTCAGATCATTCGAAAAGCACCTCGGCGATCGGGCTAGGCTTGTAGGGAGCATCAGCATGTACGCTACAGGTCGTACAGGAAGAGGACATGGTCATTGCAGGGGCCCGTTTTGATACCGACAACAAGATCGAGATCTCTTTCGAGGACTGGAATACTATCGGTCAGCTCAACCAGTATGGGTCAGTCGTATTTGACCCTATCCAACACTGGTGTGCTTGCGACTTGAAGAAGCTGGTGGACAAGCATAAGCGGAAGGGCAGGTCGGGCGAAGTCATTTTCAGTGTGATGAGGAGATTCTGCACCAAGTACATGATGGGCCCATCCGAGTCTTTTTGCTCCAAGTGTGGCCTGGAGGTCATGGTACAGCTACAGGATTGAAATAGCGGCCACTTTACATAAGACTGTGTACAAACAGCAGCTACATATCAGGCCAGAGGTCTTTTCGCTCTGGACGAAGCAGAAGACTCTATGGATTTCCATATGGTCAGGCCAGTTCAACCGACCAGAGACATGCGAATTACTGACTGTGGGTCCGATCGAGCGCTGACTTGGATGCCAAGTGGTGTAGCTATAGACAAGGATTCGAGACTCCAGTCTGACTCGAATACTCTGGCTTCATGATGCATTTCGATCCATAGGACACGCTTGGAGCCTCGATGCTTAAATAACGACAACACTACAGATCTATTTTTGAAGGATGTGATACAAAGCCGGGCTGACTGACTATACACGAGGAGATACCCTGGGCGCTTGACATGAAAGACGATCATCTCTGACGCTACTCCGACTGTACGAGCTAGCATAGAGCCAGTATACTGTTCCATTGCGTGGCTACTGACAGGATGCCATTGAGGTGGGTCGGGTGAGATGCCCAGCGGCCTCTCATTCAGTTTCCTACGTGATGGATCACATGAGGTTGCAAGTGAGAGCATTGTAGGCCGCATACCGACTTGATGCCAAGACGCTAATCCAGCCACTTGTGATCGCTGCCTGATTCCTTCCGGACTCTTCGACTTCCTTATGAGTTGACTGCGCCGGCAATCTCAGCACTCGAAGCTGCCATTACACCGTCTTGCAAGTGCTCAGATATAGTTCGCCACAAGTCTCGAAACAGCTTTGCAAATCGAAACGTCGACTCATCCCGGATCGCCAATTCTCAGCTCCACGATGGGAACAGAGAATGGAGAAGACCAAATAAAGTGCCGTCTGTTGGAGCTATCTGGAGAACTTCGAAATCGCATCTACCGCCTTTGTCTCATCGAGCCTGACGCAGTCGTTGCAGCCAGCATCAATCGCGAGGATGTCAATGACGGGGCTCACGGAGCATCCAGTGCTCGGTGGACCGTGAGTCTCCCAAATCAGCCTCACATCTTGAGCACGTGCAAGACCATTCGCAACGAAGCACTGCCTATCTGGTATGGCGAGAACAAGTTCCATGTGCCTGCGCCAGAGTCCGTACAGAGCAAACCTGGGACCGTATCCGAGCAGGCGGTTCGCTCACTGGCAAGAAAGCTCAGCTCTACTCAAACGAAGGCGTTGAGAATTTTGAGGGTAGGCAAGATGTTGCAAAGCCGGGATCGCATCCGCAACGTCTTGGTGTACGTGACTGCGGCTTGGCTCACGTGTCGATTGTCGTCTCAAAACAATATCGAAATCATTCTGGAACAACACAGCGGAGGCGAATACGGCGACGCCATGCGCTCCCTCTGCGCTTGTGACTTGCGCAAGGCGGCACGTTCGTATCGATCTCGCAAGAACCAGGGATCTGCGCTGATCAGCGTTGCCAGGAGGTTTACTGAGAGATATCTCTCTAATATCCATCCAAGTCGATGTGACTCGTGCGAATGCATTATGTTGTTTCGTATGATTGATTGAGGGGTCGCGGAGAAAGGAATGGGCACGATGAGGTCGTGCGAAAGTCCTTCACCAAATGCGAGGCATACACAGCTTGAACCGTAATATCCCTTGACGTGAAGCCTGAGGCAGCATCTGGGAACAAGATAGCTAACTTACGTCGCGTCGCGTCGCGAACAAACTCCAGCCTTACCACGTCACAAATCACTCTACGAGATGGATCAGAACAGAGAAGCCCAAAAATCGACTTGCCATCTTCTGGAATTGCCCGCAGAGCTCCGAAACCGCATCTACCGCATGTGTCTTGTCAGTGACAATTTGAAACTTCGTGTCAGTGTCCAAGACACGAGAATATACGGAGAAGGAGAAGAAGAAGACTATCGCACTTCTTGGACTGGATGTCTCCCGCCCGAGCCTCCGCTCTTGTGTACCTGCAAGGCTATTCGCAGAGAAGGTCTAGGCATCTGGTACGGCGAGAATGTCATTCACCTGTCCGTAGCCCCAGGGTCCGCGCACGAATACTCGTGGGGTATGGGGGTACCTACCGATATGAGCACACGCCTCTTCCGCTCATTTTTGAAAAGGCTCAGGCCTGATCAAATGAAAGCTATGAGAACATTGCGACAAGGCAAAGTGTTTCATACGTTCAAGCCAACGCGGACTATAGCTGTCCATGAATCGGATGTTTGGATGACGTGCCGATTGACGGCCGAGAACAAGATGGAGATCAGCCTGGAAGAACATGTCAAACCAGACTTCTTCAATTACCCGACCTGGGAAGATTATGTCGAAGCCGAGCACTCCAATCTCGTGCGCTGTTTCTGTACTTGTGATCTGCAAAGGGCAGCGCACGTGGGGGCGACCCACTTGGGCGAAGAATCCAGTTTGATCAGAGTTGCCAAAGCATTCGTTGAGCGATACGACGGCGAACTCAGAACCACCGTTTGTGCAACATGCGAACTTGCGAAGCTGGGCTGATTAGCTACGTGGATTGTGCAGAGGTAAAAGGTAGAAGAACAAGCTGCCAGAGAAATCGCTGCAGAACGCGAGGTGTATACTCGGGACCTTTTGAGCAGGAGCTTCGTCCCATTTTGACACGGCGCAAAGTTGCTGTGAGTCTGAACACTGGAGCCATCAGAAACTGTGGTGCTGGAATCGACAAACCCATCGATCAGCACATTCCCATCACCTCCCACCACCCCCCACCCCACCACTCCCAACTGGGAACCCCTTCTCCCTCGCCACCCTCTCCAACTGCTCCGCCGACTCAACGACCTCATCCAACAACTTCCTCCTATCCTCCTCCCCAAACCCTCCCGCCTTTCCCAACAACCTCTGGATACCCTCCACATTCTTCTGATCCGGCATCTCCACTCTCGGCTGCAGACTCTTATAATAATTCTCCATCGTACTCCTCACATCCCTCATCCTCGCCACAGCTTTCAGAATATGAATCTCCAATTTCGCTTGCTCGATGGAATATTGTAAAGCTTCTGTTTTGGCTTCTTGTTCGGTTTCTGTCCAGGTTGAAGCGTTGCCCCAGCCGATGAAATTTATCTCGGGCATGACGTCGAGGATGTAGGAGACGCTTTTGTCGGCTTTTGCGACAGAGAGGAGTTCGTTTCGTTCTTTGTAGAGGACGCTGAGGTCGGACATGGCAAGGGCGAGGTCTGTTTGGGCATCGAGGGGTGGGAGAGGGAAGGAAGACATTTCTGCCTAGGAAAGGGTTACTGCTGTTCTGGGAATCTTTGAGGAGCTGTAAGGGAGGGAGTTGGTGAAGAGAAGGGGCTTGATATAGTCTCTAGTGAAGGAGAAGACAAATATGATGATTGTGTACAAACCAAACGGAGGACTCAGTGCAATTGATTGTAGCAAATTGCCAGACTCTTTCCTCAACGACGGCATGGCATACGGTAATGGCAAAGGAGAAATCGTCAAAGCAATACACATATTCTCAGGACTGTTCTACCATTCTGTCTCTCTGTCTCTTCCAAGCACCTGTATCTTCTCATGGTAATCTATGTTCACCCAAAACTCCCAGGCCCGTTTCTCCTCTAAAAAATGTATCTATACTTGCGTGCTGTATTGCCCTCAAACCAAGAAACGCCTCGCTACCATCCCAAAAGCTCTTGTTGTATACAGTCCCAGCTCAGCAGAAGAAAAAAGCGCAACTCCGTCCATTTGCCTCCCACGTCTTCCATACCCGTCTCACATAGTCAGCCACAAAGACCTTGTATCCTATACTATACCATACACCTTCCGGGCAACAAAATAGCAAACCAAACCAAAAGCGATCAAACCAGCGGTAATACAGAAGAACCACGTCAAATCGCCCTCGTACTCTTGTCCAGGGACCCAGACGTTCATACCCCACATTCCGGTAATAATATTCATCGGGAGGACGATCGTTCCGAGGACAGTGAGTTTGCCCAATACGTCTGCGTTGGATTCGGCGCGTTCGTTCATTCTGATGTTGATCTGTGCAACGTAGTTGCTGTGGGCTCGGGAGAGGAGACTATCAGTCGATGTTAGTAAGAGTGATCGTGGGAAATGGCGTATGGTTAGTCAAGACGTACCTCTCATAATGCGACAGGTTCTGCGTCATGGTCACAATATGATCCTGGATATCGCCAAGATAGAGACCGATCTCCGAACGAGGCGCAACTTCCCAATGCTCATTGCAGCGCTTTGCAAAGCCCTTGATGACATCGGCCTTGTTTCCAAGCAAACGGTACAGACCCATCACTTTCTTGCGGCAACCTCCAACACGTCGAAGCATGTCGCCTCCTTTCATCTTCTCTTCTCCGTCGCCTTTCTGGCTGCTGGCATCGCTGTTCCTCCTGCCATCTTTTGGTACCTTCGCTTTTCCGATGAGTGCCGCCTTCTTGTCCTCAACGGCCTCCGGATCTGCTTCTCTATGCATGTATAGAATGGCCTCGTCGATGTCGTCAACCTCTTCCTCGATCTCGGTGACCAGGGGCGCGTATACGTCCGTAACATCATCAATAATCGCGTACGAGATCCAGTCCGCAGTAGGGTTCATGTAGTCGTTCAATTGTCGAATTCGTCGTCGAACATTGGCCGGGTGTGGACTCATCGAGTGATGGAAAGTGAGAACGCCGTCTCGGAAAACAATCACGTACATATTGATGGGCTCCATGTAGTCCTCACTGTCTTTGTCCTGTTCGAATGTTCGGTAATTCACAAAGTAATAGGATGGGAACAACTCCACCTTCTCACGCGGCTCGTCCATAAGAATGTCTTCCGATGTCAGTTGGTGGATTCCAAAAGTGCGAGACAGAACCTTCATCTCGCTTTCGGTCGGCGAAAGGACATCAAGCCACCATGTAGGACGCGGTCCGTAACGCTTCTTCGGTGGTCTAGGAGTCGCGTGGCCAGAGGCTGGCGCTGATTCGGCGGCATTTTTGCTGACAGCAATGCTGTCGATTGTCGAGTTTCGCGCTACTGATGGAGCCCTGCTGTCGCCACGTTGGCTGAACGCGTCGACGTTCTTCACAGCACTATCGCTTGACGCACGGTGGTGCCTCTGCAGTGAAGGACGTTCCGCCGCATTATCGTCCTCGTCCTCGTCGCTACTGCTGTCACTGAGCTCAATCGGGTCCGGAAGGAAGAGATCCTGGAACGTAGCGCCATCTTCTTGCAGATCGCTGATGTTCCTAGCATGAATCGTGCCGTCCAGAGTGTCGTTGAAGTAGGTATATCTGAAAGGCCGTTCATCGACCTCAGGATGCCACACCGTCTTTGCTGGGCGAAGACGACCGCCAACCATGACCGGCTCGGCTATCTTCTTTGCACGAAGCACGACTTGTTGCGTACGCTCTTCCTTCTCTTCCCGACTCCACTCTTCGAGTACCTCCAGGTCTGGAAACCTCCTTCCTCGTCGCCTCCTAGGCTTGGCAGAGTTTTCATGGTGTGGCTGAGGCGACCCTTCGCCATGCTCATCGTCATCTCCTGGAAAGCAGACGTCTCGCTCCGCCAATTGAGCGAGAGTTGCTCGTCGGCGCATACTCCCCGGAGATCTGCTGTCGAGACGCTCTTCGTCCTCGTCAATGGAAATGACTGCGTCCCTGCCTCGGTCGGACATGCTAGAGCCCAGTGCATGCATATACACATCATCCATGCCTCCCATAGTAGGCGATCCAGGAACAGAAGGCGGGTTGTTGACATCGTGCTCGCCATCGAGATTGTTGCGAGCAGAAGTCAGGATCTCCACTGGAGGTAGTCTCCGCGAGGAAGCCTTCGAGTGTGTAGATCCATGACGGGCTCGAGCTCCATTCGGTGCGCTGCCAACGACTTGTGTGCTGTTGTTGCGAGAGAGATGCGGCTTCCGAGATCTGTTTACTCCCAGCAATGGCGACCGTTCATTGTTTCCTTCACCATCCTCGTCCTCGTCTTCGCTAATGGCCACTCCCTCGGCGTGTGCCAACCGTGAGCGGGACGTAGCAGGCTTTGCGGATGCATCAGAGGAGCGGTGCGAGTGCCGCGTAAAGGGCTGGACAGCTCGCGAGAAGCCTTGCTTGATCGTATCCCTCCTCCGACTCAATGGTGCGTGCTCGCGATGGTCGAGCAGCGCTTCGCTCTCCAAGCTCGTATCGCTCGTCCTTCTCGTTGATTTCTGCAGGCGATAGAAACTGTCTTTCTGCGATGCCTGGTGGGAGGCATCGAGCAGGCTTGGCCGATCGCCCATGTCGGTGGTGTCTTCGGTGGCGGCTTCGGACGGGGCGATGAAACTCTGTCGTCGGTTCTTCCTGTGCTTCTTGCCCGCCCGATGGCGCTTCTTCTTTGGCACAGTCGCTGCGCCGGCACCAGATGAGGCATTGGCTTCTTCCGCGGCCGATCCTGGTTTCGCCATTGCAGCCGGTCCTGCGATGGCAGCGATGCCGTTGCGTGGCTGCTGAGATGCCATTGTGCCGATCGTGCAGCGAGCTCAACGCGCGGCAGGAGTGTTCGGCAGGGTGATGGAGTGCTATGAAGACATGGAGAAGGGAAGAACGGCGGGCGGACAGCAGAAATAGGTGATCGCGCTCGTCCCAGAGCGGCTCGAATCCACCTCTGAACTTTGGCAGAGCCGCTTGCCCCGTGGCGTGTCCAATGCCGTCACCGCGCTCGGCAAGAACCTTCGACGCGCCCGTCAGACGCGAGACACCGAGAAGGAGTTGTTTGTGGCAGCAGCGATGGTTCCTCGGTCGCGATGCCAGCACTTCACCTCCCATTCGCACGCTGACGGCGCGCGCGGACTCGAGGCCGACGATGATGTTCGTGGCAGCCAATGGAGCGATGGCCCGTCCTCGACCAAACAGGCAATGGAGCACACGACACAGCGCAAACCTTGTCCTCCAATCCCCGCTGCCGAGCGAGGAGAGCAGAGCTCTTTGCCGCTTACCTCTACCCCTTGCAACTCCACTGCAGCTTCCATCTGCAGCCTGCCCGGCACACGGATGCGATGCGGTTGGCAATGCATCCGCCATTTCATGCTCGAGACGCCAGACCGGCAAGCATACTGATGGCAGACAGGTGCATCGCTGCCGGCAGAGCTGCATTGCCGGAGTCGGCACCACTGATTTGCACGCGCCAGCGATGGAGGAAGGAGGTAGCGATCACTGGAGCTCGACGGGCCACTGATGGGCAATGGTGTTCGTCGAATCACAAGGATATCACGTGTTTGGATCACAGAAGCTCCTCGGCATAGTTTCAGATGGTCAGAAATGCACAGCCCGCCAACAATACATGTGGAGAGCATCGCACGCGACTTCGCCCTCGTCAAAATCATCACTGTCATCCCCGCGCCAAGGTCTAGGTCGAGCGACTCACTCCAGCGCCTGACCTGTCTGGATCAGATCAAGACAGATCTCTAACGCCATCAGAAGCTCGGTGTCATCGGAGACGAAGCGAACCCCCAAAAGTGTCTGGACACGAACAACACACAAGCTTTATACTTCCTCGACCAAGCCGATACGGCGTTCCCCTGGCACTGTGCCGCGATGACCCATCTGGTGTCTGTCTCCTCGTAATGTCAACTCGGTCGCATCGGATCTTGGCATGGGCTGCGTCGGATTCGATCTTGGATGCCAAAGGAAGAATGGGTTAACATGCATGCCAGCATGATAGATGTATGTGGCGTGTGAGGCTCGGTCATGTATTGGCAGCACTGGCTCAATCGCACATGGGCGACGAAAAGCCCCTGTCGTCAATTAGAACAAGACTTACAGCGCTCACGAACTCGCAACCTTCTCACGTACTTTTGAGCTTGCCCCATTTGACGACCACCAGGATCAAGGACAGAAGCACAGTCAAAAGACCGAAGAAAAGTTGCAAGAAGTCTCCAACGTCCATCTCGTGAAGTGGTATGTGGTTGTTCTCCCGGTTTTTCCACGGAACTGGAAACACAGACCAAAGCGGATCGCTCTACCTGCAGCTGAGCAAGGGTTGTCTTTGTATGGCGATCGAAGGTTTGTGATGTGAACAGCAGCGGACGAAACTGATTATTTCCACTCATGGACTGTCAAAATCAGATCTTGAAGTCAATAGACATTTCTCGCATGACATATCACTGCCGAGTGGGAGAAGAAAGCCGTGAACGTTGTCCATGCACCAAGTCCATGGGTTTTGCATGAGTGCCCAAAATCTACCAATCTCGAGGTTTGCCAGGGAGCTCGCTTGCATTAGCGGCGTGTTACCGGTGCGCGCACATCCCGCTGTGCGTCGAACATGACATGGAGCACAGAAGCGATATAATCCGTTCAGATCTATTGATGGTCGAGCTGTGGTCATAGTCTCTCACGAAACTTTCGAGCGCAACGAGACAGGATGTTCGGCGGGCAGTAGCTAAGGTGTAGGATCTATCGGCACAACGCAGCACTCGATCTCAGACCCGGCGGTCAGCGAAAATGCTATGCTTGTAAAAGGCTTGCGTACAGCTCCAAGGAGAAGGCAATGAGGTACGTTTCTCATTTGCCCAATTTCTGGTGCTTCTTGCATTTGGTTGCTTGGGGGCTGTGTGGGCGTCGCGAAGGATCATGCATGCGGCGAGCATGGCGGCTGCTCCTCAAACGCCCATGCTGCTGAGGCCACTGTGGCTGCGCAGCTGCTGAATTCCCGGCTAAAGACGAATTGCCTAATTATCCTTGCAGTCATGGGCAATCATATGTGACGAGACGCCCACTGCGATAGGAAGAGTTCGCTGGCTCCCATATGGATGCCAAACACGTCTGCCTCAGGATACTCAGCTCAGCGCATTTGGCTTGCATGAAAGTTGGAAGTCAATCTCACATGGCTACATGGACGACGATTACAACCCAAACGGTATCTGACAATACATTCCAGGAGCGCAACACGAAGCCGAGCGAGAACTATCGGAGTCCTTATTGGAAATCTTCAGACGTCGAAATTGTCTACGAAGCAGACAGATTGTCTGTCTATAAACCTCGCTGCCTTTGGCAGAATTCGCGATGAAAATTCGAGTTGGTTGAGTTACAACTTATACGAATCGGGTTCTTCCAGATCGGACTTCCTGGGATCTTCATCCAGTCTGGTCTACTCAAGGACCTCAATGGCTGCTGAGACGATCATCCTTAGCATTTCCAGCGTCGCATGAAGTCAAACGACTGTCCCGGCCCGAAGCAGCTTTCGAAGTTTCGTGGGCTAAGGCACAGCTTGATATGGGAAGGATGTTAAGCTCTCTACATCAATCCGATGGAGATCAGCCCAGCGACGACCCAGAAACGCCCCACACTGCTGCCAAAATTGAGCGCAGGAGCGTTGCTCGTATCTGTCTCGTTACTCTGCCCGCTGGAGTTGGCTGTTACCCTTCCCGTAAGATCATTGAAAGTACAATCCAGCAAGGCAGGCCCCTGGATGAAATCTTCGCCTCCGTCTGGGCCGTTCCACGGGCACTCATTGAAGATACTCAGGCGGTCTCCACGACGTGTGCCATTGTCGGACGACTGGTTCTCTCCGAATGCGTCATCCTTGACCACGCACCAGGTATGGCACTGACCTTGGATCTGGATTTCGCTGCTGAACCCGTAACGTTCACAGCAAACGTCCATCCGCGGGTGCCTATACACAAGTCAGATTCCAGTGACAATCATCTGATGAACTTTGGCCACTGACCCTGAGCCCGCAAGGCAATAGCTCCCACTGGTACTTGGAGTGCGTGCACTGGAGATAGCGCAATTGAACGTTGGTGCCGACATTCTTGAATCGATCGTGGAGCTGGCGTTTGAGAATGCGTCTTGGCCGATGTGTGGTCTCAACTGTCCAGTGACAAATTGACAAGAATTATCTCAGTAAACGCCGTAAAGCACGAGTTGTTGCAAAAGCGTCGCAGTGGAAGGAGAATCGTTTCCTAGGATGTCTTCCGCGAGAGAGACGGTAGGAAAGCGCAGCTATTAGCGAGAAATGTTGCCGAATGACACCTACCTGTAGGCTCGGACGCGACGTCACGAGACCTCAGGACAGCGCGGTGCGAACTCACGGGCAACAACACACGATGTGAGCCAAGCACAATGCAGTTTTTGACTTCACAGACTTGATGCAATTATGGCAGGAATCGACACCCTACCATAAGAAACTTGGGCGTGGGGGCTGCAGCCATCAGAAGTGGGAAGCTGGTGAAGGATCTAGCGCGATGATTGCTGCAATCGACACACACAGAGACGTGCCAAGTGAAAATCAGAGCCGGCGCGGCACGAACCTGCGGAACCCTCCGATACAGCCCAATGGCCAAGAAGATACCACTAGAGCAAAGGACTGGGAGAGTTACGAGTTTCCTGTGTTCTTCTGCCATACTATCTCGAACCGACATGGCATACCTCACCTCCAAGAAATGCATGAGAGGCTACTGAATTTGTCAAAGCCATGTTCAACGGAATTTGCCCCTTGCACGCCTTGACCCAGTAGAAATGGGAAAAGATCATTTGGTCTTCTAATGGGTGGAGGGCCGAGACCAGGTCAAGCCCAGGTTCCTAGCGAGTCGCCGGGCAGAAGCGCCCGCCTTGCTCCAAGCAGAGTGCCCAGCAGCACGCAAGGATGGTTTGATTGTCATTCATCTCAACGAGGTGGGTTTCGAAAGCACATGTGGTCCAATCCCGGAAGGCATGGTAGCATTCGGTCACTAGGGGCGTGAGAAGAGAGAAGGGCAGGCGCTCCACGGCAAAGACCCAGATATAAGTGCGTGCTCGCTGTCAAGTTGCCCGCAGTACAAGTCCATCACAGGGCCTCCTTTACAACATCACTTCACTCCGCCCTCCACGACGACGAAAGCTCTCGAATTCGAGCCCGACAAGATTTTTCTTACTGCCATCTTCATGCTATACGCATTAACTAGCCAGGCCGCTGAAGCAAAGCCACTCCAGGTAGCCGGACCTGCGCAATCTGTGATGGCCCGCCAGATCTTGGCAGGGAGCTTTCGAGCCAAGCGGTGATCAGCTGACGATTTGGGAGCCTTTGGACAACTCAGATTCACAAGGGAATTATGCCGTACGCTGCCTTGGATGAGGTAAAATTGGAATGTACTTTTTGATACTTCGCTTGCTATTCAACATGGCGTCCCACTTGCGCGGATATGGGAGATGCGGGTTTGCCGTCATGCGCGCAGAGAGGACAAAACTGCCCGTCGAAGCCAAAGCGAGGACTTCCCAATGTTAATCGGAAAAGGTTTCTGGCTGCGCTGCCAGCATATTATCTCATAATCGATTTGCAACTGTTAGGAGCTGCTCCGAATCTTCTCAAAGATTTCCTGGAATTTCAGCAAGCTCTCCGCACACCCTCCGGCAAGAGCAACGTGCGACGTCTATGCCTCCTCCAGCCGGGTTCGGTTGTCTTCCGAAGGCGTTACATGGCGACCCATTGAGTCTCTGTTTTGTAACCATGTCCACTCAGTGACGCCAAATCTTGTTGATGGTTGCGCCGGACTAGATCCTAGATGCCACAGAATGAATTGATTGATATTCGTGCCGGCGGGGTAAACGTATGTAGCGTTTGAGCCTCGATCGTGTATAGGTAACGAAGGTGGAGCCGCTTTGAGTCGCTTTAGCAGTCCTGCTCCCAAATCAGAACAAGCACCCGGTAGTCTCCCGATAACACAAATCTCCCGCGTACCTTTGAGCTTATCCCATTTGACGACCAACAGGAATACAGACAACAAGACAGTTAGGAGGCCGAAGAAGAGTTGGAAAAAGTCCCCAAGCTGCATCGGGAACAGATCGAATGGGTTGCGTTCAGTCGAGAGTGAACGGTGACCATTTATCAAAGGCGACGATGGAAGACCTTATGATGACCAACGATCGGTGTAATTGACCTTGTCGAGAGCGGTCATTTTCTCGAGTGCAATTCTCTAGCTTATATGCAGATGAGATGCTGTGCTTGAACCTCTGTAGTCAGCAGTCGACTGTAGGAGCTGGCAGCTACCCAGCAGTGCTTGCACGGACAAGCCCTAAAATGAGCGGAACGATTGTAGCTCGCGGCGGTCCTGATTGGTGACCTTCGACAGAGTAGAGGGCAAGGCAATTTGTCGCGCAGTCAGGTAGAATTCAGCGCTAAAAAACGGGCTCGGCACCGCGCATGCAGCAGAGCATCGATTGCGAGCACGTGATTTGTACCTCTGACGGCCTCATGAGTGCCTTATAATAGAACTGGTCGAGCCAGGGTCGTCTTGGCGTTTCGCTCAGCTCCTTCTCCAATCGGCATCAAGTCTGGTCGATCGATACAGTCTTAACGACGATATGAAACCCTTCAGCAATGCCATACATGGTTCACGTTGATGGTATGGCAGCCAATAATGGCTGCTTTCTGAATCTATATCTATCTGTACCTTAAGGGCCTGGTTCCCACATAAATTTTCCATGCCTGCATCAGAAAATAAATGACAAGAGTACTCAGATCACTGCTCCTCTGGAAAGAGTGATCGAGCCCTGGAGTCGTTGATCAAGAAGGGAAATTTAAAGACATCACTCGTGCAATCCGAACTTCCGCTGAGAAGAAGTAGAAATTTTGGGAAACGTGATACTCAGATCTCCTCCTCATCCGCCGGCATAAGGCGAAGTCTGTGATTGCCCAGCTCCAAATCTTCGTCGTTTGTTCCAGGTTCGACCTGCAGCTGTCTCCTGACAACTGCGTCAAGCCGTCTTACAGAATTTCCAATCCACTGTGCTTGCCACTCGAAGAAATGGTTGATGTTGTGGTGGATATGAAAGATATACGTCGTGTTGGGGTGGTGTATTGGAGGAGGTGGTGGTGGGAGACGTCCATGGCCGATGAAGAATGCTGAGGTGCTCTGTGGTCAGCGATGACTAAGACCGATCATCACCTACGGGCTACGGCTGTACCTTTGATCTCATCGAGCTTTAGAGCGAGCAGTATGATACCATTGAGCGTTGCGAGCGGGGCCAACAGCAGTCCAAAGAGCTGGAAAAAGTCGCTGGTTGTCATTGTGGCAGGGTCGTCCCTCGGCGTGACTGTGGCTGATGCGTAAGGCGCGAGAGGCAGATCGGTCAATTGGGCCGCGCAAGGTGATGCACGAGCATGTAGTGCAACAAACGTCGGGTTTGATGTTGCGTTTGGAGGCTGAACAATTTTGTAGTTCGTGAAGAATTTCTCGTGCGCGGTGGGTAGCCATAACTCATACAAAAGTCGGTCTTCTGCTTTCGCGGCCTCGTCTTCCCCATGGTCTGGTAGTGCTGCGCTGCCGGCACTGTGGCGGGCTGCCGGGCATGCCAGGTGCGGCGTTAGACTAGAACGCTAGAAAAAATAGTTGTCGTCTTGGCGCCTGGGGTAGTCGCGACGCGCTGCATAGTAATCAGCATAGTAACGCGTCTTCCACGCCCTAATACTGTCGCTATTGCCTATTATCGCGTATATTCTAATTCTAAGGTATTATTATCGCTATACTACGCCTTCTACCGCCTTCGAGCCCGCTAGCGCTGCATTTAGAGGCCTTAGAGGCGGTAGTAACGCCTGCCAAATCGCTAGATTATCTAATATAGCCTCTACTACTCCGTAGGTCCGCGCGTACGCTAAAAAGTAGTAAGAAGTTAACCGCGGCTACGGTGCTATTAACCTTAAAGACGAAGGCGGTTATTACGCTACGTACGGCGGCTTAGAAGGCGAGGGCGCTACTACTAACTAGCAGTATTAAGCCGCCGTAGAAGAAGCCGGATTTGTCGATAATCGAGGAAGAAGAAGGCGAGGAAGACGACGGCCTATTCTTTAATAATATTAATCGCTATAGCGAGGGTAGAGGTATCGCTATAGGTATCGCTAGAGGTAATATTCGTAGTAATAGTTCGGAAGGTAGTTTTAAAGAGGTAGATTCTACGACTAGCGCCGCCGCCGCCGTATGTAGAGAGGTATAGTATAATCGTAATATACTAGCTAAGGCGGCTAAACTACGTATAAAGGATATTAAGCTAAGGCTTGCGAATATCCGTATAAAGGAGTTAGTTGCGGCAGCTACTAATCTAAAGAAACGCGTTTAGAATATAGCGACTCTAAAGCGCTAGCGAGCCGTAACTACGCTAGCTTCGAGAGGTAAACGACGACGAACTACTACGCCTACGTCTAGTTAGAAGGCTCCGGAAACGCTAGATAAGGTTCTTTAATTCGTACGGATTAAGTATAAGTTTAAGCCGATAATATACTTTAGCAAGAAGGTAGTAGCTAGGGATATATAGAACGCTAGGTAGCCGGAAGATAATAATAAGCCGTATACTAAACTCTAGTAGTAGCTTATTAAGACTCTTAAGGCCTAAACTGCGACCCTAAAACAGGTACGTTTACTAGCAAAATACGGTTAAGCGAAGGGTACGGAGGTCCTTTATTTCTAGCATTTAGAGAATACTATATAGGGCGATATAGTCCGCGAATTACTACGCTAGGCTCGTAAGGGTAAGGAGGATTTATAGATTATCTTCGAAGTAGATGCCTCTAGCTAACTACTAGTTCTAGCAATACCTATATACTATACTATATCGACTATTCGACGGACGTCTACTAATATTTAATTATCTAAGAACCTAGAGGTTTATAAGGTATTGCGTAAGCGTAGAAACTATAGTATAGACATCGTAGATAGGTAGCCTTATCGCTTAGCCCTCTACTAGAATTATAACTAACTTTGCTACGTTAATAGAGCTAATACGCCTAAGCATTACTACCCTATAGTACGTAAATACCTTACGGAATAGATAAAGGGTATTGCAGAAGGCCTTCTAACGCCTAAAGAGCTAGGCGACGCCTTAATAATTAAACTAGCAAGGTATTAGAAGTTATAAGAGTTAAAGAATTTATTCGAGAAGCGGAATAAGGCATAGCAATCTAGCTAGCTTATAACGCCGTAGGGCTTTACTTAGAGCTAGTTCTTCTATATCTTTCCGTAGTACCCGAACGCTACTATCTCGTATACGCCTAGCCCGCCTAATCTCGCTAGGTATCTAGTATTTATAGCGGATAGTTTAGGGCACGCTATACGGACGCCTAAGAAGAAGCCTACGAACGATCCTAAGCTACCCTCCTCGTAGCCTAAACCGAACGCTATTTATTACGACTTCCTTAATTACTATCGTACTAAGGAGGTATAGAATAGCCGCTATAACGTAATATCTAACATTATTAATTAGTTATTAGAAGAGGCATTTAATTTAGTTAAGATACGCAATATATCGGACGATTTATAGGTATTATAAGGCTTTAAGATTAGTACGAAGTTTACGGTTATTAGGAACTATAGCGAGTTTAAGGCGCATTAAAAGCTAAGGGGTAAGCGGATAAATAGTAGCTAACCTTTACCCCTTAGTTTACTATAACGCTACGGCTAATTATAATTCTAAGACTTAGGGATATATCTATATAGTTACCGCTAGTAGCCTATCGATTCTAGTGCATATATCTTATATTATTATGCTATTTTAATAGCCCTATCGATGTTATATTATTAGATTCTACCTCCTCGAATTTACCTACGGGTATAGCTATAGGCCTTAATTATAACCGCAGCTCTTAAAATAACGACTAGCACGCCTCTAACTATCTTCGTCGTTTATTAGATATATTAATACCTACCTTAAGAAGCCGCTATAGTCGTCGTAGACAGCTAGCGCCTCGTTATTCTAGTGCCTCTTAATCTAGTTCTTTAGTATATTAAACGACTACTTAATTAGATTAAAGTTAGGCGAATATAGAGGCAAGTATTCGAGGTAGTAGCCGGCCGCTAATACCGCCTAAGTAAGGCGCGTATAGTAGTAAATTACCGCGTTATCTATAATTAGAATAGAGCCTTCTTCGACTCGCGATAATACCTTAGATACTACCTAGTCGATAAATACCTCCTTCGTAATTCCGCCTTAGATAATTAGCGCGCCTAGTAGGTAGCCGTTCGCTATATACGCCGGACAAACCAAGTACCTCTCTAACTACTTAATAGGCGCCCTTATATCCGTAGGATAATTAACTTGCGACTACGAATAGCGCCGCTAACCTATCCGTATATTGCTTGCTAACTCGTCGATAAATACTAACTTATTGCGGTTCTATTTAAGCCTCTTAGCTAGCTATATATTCCGCAGAATTAGACTCCGTTTGCTAGCTATCCTTCGAGCTACCTTACGACTAAATCCGTGCCGGTATAATACGTTCTAAATCGTCCGATTAGTAACTACTACGCTATAATCCTCGTAATTAAATAGATACTACGCTACTTTATCTAAATACGCGTCCGGATTGTCTATAATATACTCGAATAATAGGCGTTCGTAGTCGGATAATAAGAGGCACTTCCGGCCTATCTTAATACTCTAAGAGACGAATAGGGTTCCAAATAGCTCGTACGATAATCGAATACGCTAGATAGTTTATTCGCTAAGGCAATAACGTATAGCTAATGCTATACTAGATAGTTTAGTAGTATTAAAGGCTAGTATAAGTTTATTGCAGGTTTCCGCGTCCGTACGGCTCCCGCGAGGCATCTAGTTATAGTTAATAATACTACGATAACTACTAGAATTAGCGCTATAGTACGAACTATAAATAATAATACCTTAGAATTACGAGATACGCTAGAATACGACGAACAGCGTAATAAGAGACAAGAAAGACGCGTTTCTATGTGCACGCCTGCAAAGCGCGTCGCGACTACCCCAGGCGCCAAGACGACAACTATTTTTTCTAGCGTTCTAGCGTCAATGGTCACGGCGGACCGGTCTCCATCGGCACTACTGCAGGAACAGACGGACTGCGACCGCTGACACGTCAGGGAACTGTTATCTAGCCATTGAGCAGTCTCATTTAGCTATTAAGCCCAATCGAACCAGCTTCAATTGCAAGTCAAAGTTAGAATCCAAGAGAGGACCCGTATCTTGGCCTGTCGGCCCGCTCGAGTGCGCGCGACGCATCGACGGTAAGCCATCTGCGCGCGTACGTCGCTCCTCCCTTGAGAAATAGAGGTTTGGGGAAGTGATTCAATTCAGAGTGCTGCGAGGCAGTATATCTCTCTAGAATCCTCAATCAATGGAGGCCAAGATTAGTGGCTAAATAAGATTACTCAACGACTCAATAACAATTTGCCCACTGGTGAGGAGAGCCACAAAAGTCTTGCAATTCATTGAGAGAGGGACCAGTCACGCTGCTCTGGCAGCAAAACAAGCCTTTCATGCGCCGGTTTTCTAGTCAGCGCATCGAACTTGAAAGCTACGTGCAACGTGTGCTCCAACGTGTGTCGCATACCCTGGTATTGCTTCCCCTCATTCGCCCAAGCGAATATGGAGTAGCGCACCCAGCTCAGCTCATGACGCCACGCCACACAGGCCCACACCTACCTCCTTCCTCAGGCGAACGTAACTGCTATAACTGTGACTATGGTCGACTTCCGTTCCGAAGGCCCGTCATGGAGGGTTATTTTACTTAGGGCAAGGTCGGTAGGCGGCTTCAGTGTTCACACATGCACATCGGGATGCCGGACCAGCCTGAGCCTGCGTGAACCAGTTCTGTGACCTCAGGCACCCATTTGGGAAATCACTCTGGAGATTACCAGACACGAGAGATAGTGACTACAATGTTAATTAAAGGAACGAACTACGGAGGTGCTAGAAACTACATGGAAG